>RXPK01004821.1:0-122687 GCA_004143645.1 Protaetia brevitarsis
TCTTAAAACAAACATTGCATTGGGTTGCCAAAAGGAAAAATCCTCAAGGTCAACTTTAAATTTACGAAGCATTTCCAGGAAATCCAAATTATGTTTCTTGTTCATAAAATTTTGTAGATTATAATTTTGTTCGTTTATTAGACTGTTTATTCACTAGATTTTGCGTCTTTTCGCGAATAAATAATTTTTACAATAAGAGTAGGGGGGGGACCAAAACACTTTTAGGGTGTACTTAGAGTATTTGTAATATAATTGAGGATATAAACATTCGTTCTATTTGCATAGATGTTAAAGTCCTGGTAAATTCGTCACTCAAGTGTAAGCAGTCTTCAATTGTTCATTAAGGGAGGTTTACATGTATTTGATGGAAAAAATCGATTTTTGGTTTTTTATGCATTTTTTGAAAGCTCAAATATATAACATACATGGTTAAAGCGGTTTCGTAATATTCGATTGTTTAAGCCGCTACGGCTTATTAAAAGAGCGGATGTACCGAACACAAACGGAGCAAATTAGATGTAATACTATATTCGACTCGGGGCTGCTCGGTCGAATATAATACTTATTGTTTGTTAGTATATGTATAGTTGCCTTTAATGATTAGAAATGTCACCGCAGTCGGGATCACAATAAGCGACAGAGTAGCTATTTGTATTACAATAATATGAAGCAATTAGATCCGAAATAAAACGCACATTGAAGAAACTGATCTAACAATATTTCTTTTACTTAAAAACACTTTCCACGCTTTAAAAACTACTTAAATAAAATATATCAATTTATTGCAGATGCATCTACTTACACTAAATTTTTATAAAGCTGGCTAGAATATGATGCAAAGGTAACCGCACTACGGATCATCAGAGTAGCAAGGAAAAATGGAAGTCGACCGATGCCTTAAAGAAATTTTCGCACGATTTCGCATAGGCGGACTGAGACAGAGACAACTTTTTAAGCAATTGTGATTTTTAGCGTACAAGATGTTACGTTCAAGAAAAAAAAAAGAGAAAGCGTTGGAGATGTACAAAAAAGAATGAGTGGACTTTGAAGAAAGGGCGCTGGTAACTGACTGACAAAGTTATTGATACTTTAACAATAGTGTACTGTGGACTAAGCAATAGACAACATCCAGATTCTGCATAAAAAATAAGCAGCTATTTGGGCTACATTTCATTATAAATGTTCAACCGACGCGATCCACGACACATTTATTGGCAAAAGGTGTAGACAGCCTGTGTAAGTGGCGCGTTGCAGAAGCCAAGGTTGAGCTTGCTTCATTCATACATGACCTCTTTTGCAAAAACAAAATCAAGATGCTATTAGGCCGATTTATGAAGTTTTTCTAGAGTGATTTCTTGCAAAGATGCATTGGAAAAAATTGTCAAAACTGAAACGACTCGTTTAGTTATGTGTGTAGAAACTAGCTCCAAAGATTTACACTTGCGGCCATAAACAGTTCCAACTTGCTACTACATTGCGCAATTTATCAATGAAGGTTACTTTCTGTATTACAAATAATGAATGCGGTGGGAATTGCAGTAGGACTTGATGCCAAAAAATTTCGTCATCAATTCTGATCGTCAGCGCAATACAACGAGCAGAGCAGTGTATGTCCAGGCGCTGCAAAACTTGCTGTGCTGTCTAAAGGGAAGCAACAAATTTTGCAAATGCAGAAGTATGAAGAAGAAGAAGGATTAATGTATGGTGCGAATAGCTGACTAAGTGTATGCTTGAACTATTTTGTAAAAAATTTTTGCTGAGAAAACTTTGAAACGCGTTTTCTCGAAACATGATTTTTCAAATCTGCGTAGTTCTAGTTTTCAAGTGTTCAATATATCAACTTAATTCTTTTGTTTTCTTATGTAAACAGTTTTTAATGGAGGTTATACCTATAATATACTAAAAATTGCAATATTCCACATTTTTATATCCACGACACACAAAAAGAAATAGAAAATAATCAAATAAAGTCCAGGTATCTTTCCACACATGTTGCTTTCGACTTATTTGGTTAAATTAGGATAACCTCCAACAAATTTATATAATTCTAACTTCTTTTTATTTTCAATTTTGGATCACTTTTGCGTATGCTAGAGTTTACGCAGTTTGACCGTGTTTTCTGTGCACATTGCTACCTAGATACAAATAGCGAACGTTATAGTGGTCTTGTCATTAAAAAAAATATATTTTTTTAATGTTCAAGTTTCAATATATTTATTAAGAAAAAGCCGTATTTCGTATATCTTTCCCTTTGTCTGAAAAAAAAAGCTCAAAGTTTTTGGACTTTTCCGATATATATATGTAAACCTCCCCTTAACTGGGCTACCTACCCTATTATTGGAATTAAACCACTCAAAAAAAAAAAAACGTTTAAATAACGTCAAAATTACGAATTCAAAAGCGCTAGTTTCACAGAATCAAATAACTTTAAATTCATTCCAGGGCACAAAAAAAAAAACAAGAAATAAGATAACTCCTTCAACCTCCCTCTCCAACACATTTCCAACGTGATTACTTCCGGAGAATACTCTCCGAGTTGAACGCAAATGAGAATAAATCTGCCGTAAACTCTAAAATGTCGCTCTAATTCCTAAGACCCACGTCCCACGTTTCAGCGTAAAACATTTTCATTGCGATCGCTCGCGCAATGTTCCCAGCGCTGACAGTTCAGCTTTGTAACGTCTGCTTCGCGTTAATTTACGGTCGCAATCATTCTACGAGGTGTACCGATTCTCTCTCGGAGGAGTCCTGTTAGCGCGCGGTGCCTCGTACCGGTGTTTCGTCTTTGCGCGAAGCGTGCTGACGACTGTAGTCGGCCTTAGGTAGATATCCACGCTTTCATCGGTGAGTAATGGTAACGGCGGAAACGCCTACTTTCCAATTAAATACTATGAGGAGTTGAATTCTGGATCTGTCGTTAATTTTCAGTGTGGAGAGAATGACGAGAAATTGAATGTTAATTTTTTTTCTAATACAATACACTCACAAGGGAACCTAGCGAACTGTAAATAGCAGATTTTGATGAAACTTTGTCAGTTTGTAGACTCCATGGAGTGTTACTCAAGGACGCTTTCCCTTATTGCGGAACTTCAACTTTAGGGGGTGCAATTCGCCTTTGCAATTTGGCCCAAATTTGGTTTTTTCTGAATAACTTTTAAACGGTAAGAGATAGAAAGAAGTTTCAATGGCGGATTTGTACCGTTTAGTCAGCCCTTTCAATTTGTGTAGATATTTATATACAGGGCTTAGAAATCGGTTATAATGGCTTTTTTGTGATCAAATAGTCTATAGAAAGGTAATTTAAAAAGTTATACAGGCTGTCCACAAAAATATAAATTTTAGCATATTTCCTTATTCTAAGGAGATACTCTGTATACTGTTATGCGGTTGCATTGTATGTCGAAAATCAGTGTAAACTTATACCAGGCGCTAAATGGTTATATGTGATAGTTTTCGAGTTATACGCGTTTGGGATGTATATAAGATTATATTATCCCCGACAGCAGGCAGATGAATACAATAGGTCATATAGTACACTAATTGCTTGCTTCTACTATTTTTGGAGAGATGTGAGTAGCGAACGTCTCACGCGCACATATTTTTATTTTATCCGGGACAATTGGCCAGAATAACTTGGCACACATATCCCTCGGTGCAATGTATATCCCAATTTTTATTTAAATTCAGTTCATATAGTTTTGCAGTGGCAGTAGCTAACATGGTTCATATCAATCCAGCTAATATTATTCATCTGCTAATACATTCATATAATTATAATAAAAACCAAATAACAGAAAATAATCCCAGTGAAATGAATGAATTGCATGATGCGTGTGAGAAACTCTAATCGATACAAGTGTTCGCGAAAACAAGTTCGCGAGTAGAAACAATAGAAGCATTAGAATTTTGAAGATATGGATCGTTCTCGAGTTATTGAAATAGCAGTTGAAGGCGAGCCTTACTCGTCCTACGATTTAGAAGATGCTGATGAAGAGTATAAGGAGACATGCACTTTGGAAGATGATAATATTACTTCAGATTACAAAAGGAGAGCTGTTGAGTTTTGGACTGATTCGAAATCAAAGCGACGATCGTTAAGTCCTGTAAAAAGCAAATTTAGGAAAGTAACATCGGTTCAGCAGCTGTACAGATGGGAAAAATACACAGAAAGGGGTGGAAGGAATAGGGATAAATGGCTGGAAATTGCAAAACACGTATTATGTAAACTTTCATCAGCTATGGATAAAAACGCCATAGTATACGATATAGACCTGCGGCAATGGGCGCTAGAAGCAAACGCAATCATTGGGCTGGAAAATTTCAGAGCATCTAAAATGTGGGTTTTGCAATTTAAAAGAAACAATAAAATTAACTCTAGAAATATAACTAATTATGTTGGCCGAACTTATGGAAAGGAGAAAGAGAAACTGGAAGCGATGGCTACAAACTTTGTTAATTCTGTAAAACCGTACATCCAAGCATGTGGAGCAAAAAATATCTATAGTGCAGACGAAAGTGGAGTTAATTTGGAATTGCATTCTGGTCGTACCTTAAGTTACGTTGGAGGCAAAGCTGTTGCATACACTGTGCATTCTGTATCGGCCACAACACAAAGTTAATTTTATTTTAAGAACCCTAAGATATCAAAATTATTATTAAATCATACAATGATTTTTCCCCAATTTTTGTTGCTTAATGATTAAAAAAAAAAATCATTTAACATCGACAAAAAGAAAACTCACTATCCTCCGACATATTGACTCCTCACTCGACGCGTCGAGAGCCCACTAAAACGTGCAATAGGTAAACAAAACAAAGATTACGAACGAAAATTGATTTTAATTTGCATACATTAACAGCTACACTTAACCGCCTTTGTACTCGGAAAGAACGGCCGCAAAAAACTTCCCCGTTCCATTCAGTCACTTTATGCGCGCGGTATTTAGCGTTAAAAAGCTTTCCCAGTACCGGTCCGCCGTAAGCCGTAACGATCGCAGCGCCATCATAATGGGATAACTTCTCAGGCGAACCACTCAAGTTTAAGACCTACGACACAGCAATGGTGCAGTTTAAATTTCGTACATAAAGGGATTACGTTTAACGTGTAGCAGTGGTAGTAGTAACACATACTGGCCTAGATAACCGTGCTAGCGGCTTTACAGTCGAGAGATCCTGTATGGGAGGTGGTGAGAAGGCGAGCCACAGCTTAGAGCTATGAGCTATGGTACGCGCAGCAGCCGTTTGTGTACTAGCTTGTGTGTAGCTAAACATAACGCGCGGCGAACGAGCAGTTTGGCGGTTCAAAAACGTGACGCAAGGGATTTGTAATATTTACGTAAAATCACAGTATTGTCAGCACTAACGGCTGGAGTTGGAGGATTTAGTTGACGTTATTTTATTTAGGCAGGTAGCGTAGATGAGAAACAAAAGCATATTAGAAGATATTTGATGGAAGCAATGAAGAATAAATGAAAATAACAAGAGCCAGAGAATCTACACAATGAACTACTACTATAATAACCAAAAAACCATCGACGGCTAAGACAGCCCCCTCTCTTACCCCGAAAATGGTTGATTTGCGTTTATACGTTTATTAAGACTTTTAACCTTATTTTCACCATACTATATGTACATACATACAGTGATGGCCACGAATTTAAGACACGACATTTCACTTATATAGTTCTGATAATTTTTACATCTTATCGAAAAAATTTTAGATCCATGTTATTTTTTCAAAGATCTAGTCATGTTATGAAAAAAAATTAACAATAGTTTGTTACCTATATATTGTTAGGAATTTCTATTATATATTATAAAGATTATTACAAGTTTTAGATTGGTCATGAATTTAGGATATAAGCAAAATAAAAGTCAATTCACTAAAGTAAAGCTCAGCTTCATAACAAAAATCTTAGTATTTGGTGGGATATCCTTTATTTTGGATCACAGCAGCGCATCTCCTGGGTAAACTTTCAACTAATGCCATACAACGTTCCTTTGGAATGACGTACCAAGCTCTTTGGATTTCTTCCCATAAATCGCTCAAATTTTTTGGCTTTACTGCTCGTACATGCTCCTCAACATCGTTCCACAAGTTCTCAGTTGGATTGAGGTCCGGGGATTGAGTTGGCCACTTCAGAACAGTGATATTGTTGTCGTGTAAACATCTCTTCACTAGGCGTGAAGTGTGCTTAGGGTCATTATCATGCATAAATTTCCACATTAGAGGTATGTTGTCTGCAGCGAATGGTATCATAATGCTTATAAGTATGTTTTTGTAAATGTGCTGGTCCATTTTAGTACTAATCTTGTGAATGGGACCTACACCCATGCCAGGAAAATGCTGCCCACACCATGACATTGCACCACATGCTTAACCGTTTTAAGGGTGTACTTTGGGTATGCTCCAGGTTTGGAGGGCGCCATACTACTGTTTCATCAGACCGAAGCGGCAAAACTTCGACTCATCGCTCCAAAGTATATTTTTTCCAAAAGGTCATCGGTTTATTGAAATGTTCTCTTGAAAACGCTAGTCGGGATTTAATGGTTTTTTTTTTTGACACAAGTGGTTTACGTTGTGCAATACACCCACGTAAGTTTTTCTCATTCAGACGTCTTCTTATTGTCGTAGACGATATATTAATACTAAAATCCCATGAAACCTCATTTTTAATTCTACTTGAGCTCGTGAAAGGATCTTTAGCAGCTGCTTTATAAATTAAGCTATCCCCCCTGGGTGTAGTTTTTCGGGATCTAGGGTGCTGTTTGACATTTTTGGTGGTACCATGTTGCTTGATGTACTCTAGGGCGTTGTAAATCTTGGATCTGGAACATTTAAGTAGCTTGAAAATCTCCATTACTGTTTTTCCATCAGTACATTACAATTACACTGAGAAAAAAATTTAATAATCATAAATAAAAATACAATTATCGTAAGTAAAAAGTTCAGCTGGATAGGGGACAAAAGCACAGATTACTTAGCACTAGTAAAAAAGATATCCTAAACACTGATACCAACAAGAAGCAATCTAAGTTACTTACGGTCTGTTACTTATGATAATTAAACTGAAGTAGTTAAGCCAAAGAATATATGTAGTTGGAGCAAGCAAAGATTTGCCCTTGTCAAGTAGTAGGTGAATTGCTGTGCGTGAACTACTCTATAACAGCTATCACACCTTCATAATTAATACAACTATTTAGATTACTTGTCATAAGGAAAGAGTATCATTAATGCACGTTCACTAAACACCTGATATATAGAAGATAATGGTTTGCTATAAATATACAATATACTTACCTTAAATTTGTTGTTCAACTATAAGTAGTGCAGGAAACGAGGAAGTTTAGTGAATATTTAATATAAATTTAAATAAAAAAGCAAGTATTATTAGTAATAGTTTTATTTTGTATAGGACAAACACAGTGACTACCTGATATGAATGAAACATATTGGTTTCACTTTAACAACAGTTTTTTTTTAAACAATTTACAACGTAATGACTCATAAAATATATTCCTTAATAATGAAAAAAATGAACAAAGCAATAATAAAAGATAAGGTAAATGGGGCCCCCTTGAAACGTTATTTAGTTATTGAAATTATTGAAATCTACACAAAAGACAAAGAGAAATATCGTTTTGAAGTTACAACTGATAACAAACAAAGAAATAATATACCTACGCGGTAAACTTTCGGTTTCTGTTGGTTCTTTGAACTGGGCGTTGTCTCGGAGAGTTGATCCTCTGTCGGCGTATGTGGCAGTTATGTCCGGTGATCGCCTCGAAAACGGCTACTTCATCGGGGTATCCCTAACTGTAGGTGGCACTTGCACTATCACTCAGCTAACGACGGCATCCACATTTTAACTTCATCAGCGTGCGCAGATATCACCACAATGATGGGGAATTCAAATATCCCACCACGTGGTTTAAAACTGCAATCTTGAAACATCCGAATTGCTTATAGGACTCGGTACTTCTTCTTTCGCTGGGATTCTTTATACGGATGGGGCCTTGAATTAACCCACCCGGTATTATTAATATATTTGCGTTCCAACTGACCTACAATGGCCGTACTCCTTGGCCACTCTTTTTCGACGACCTTTTCCCACGTCCGTAACTCTTACTTGACGCTAGCCCGCGCTTGCGCGCGTAGCAGTCTCCGGGACTATTTTATTACTCCGCCGCATTAACCAATCAGGAATAGTAAAACAATCACGGGGTGGCAGCAAAACTCAAATAATCATAGTTGTGGCAAGTTGTTACCTATTTAAGAAAATACACGAGTTTAATAGCGATCAGCATTGTTGTTACATCTACTAAGCATGTAGCTAGATACAGTACCAGTAGTCATAAGTAATACGTTACTTACCACAAATTTATGAGGTACGCTGTGTAATAGCCGTTAATAAAAGCACTATTTACAGTAACAACTTGCATTCAGGAAACTGGGTTTAGTTGCAGGTATTAATTAACGAGAATAGTTCCAGGTAAAACTTTATCTATTGTAAATAATTTTTTATCAAGTAAACGCTTTACTTAGCCCATTTTTCTCAGTGTAGTAAACTATAATGAAATTCTGACAGTAAATAATACAATTACGTATTTTTCTTGTTATACCAATTACAATTCAGTGCATTAACAACAAAAAAATGTATTAAATAAAAAGATCTCAATATTTTAGAAACTTAGTGAAGTATAATGAAATTCTGACAGTAAATAATACAATTACGTATTTTTCTTGTTATACGAATTAAAACTTAAAATAGCATAAATCATTTTAATAATCATTACTTTCCAATTAAAACTGGGACGAGCACTTTTGATTGTGCTTGAAGTTGCTGAGCTAAGCGTTCTAACGCTTTCCGCGCCATCCGGTTGAGGTCCTCTTGTTCCTCAATTCAAATCGCTCCACATGTAGCGTGACATATCATCGACCCGTGTGCCTCTGACGTCATCGGCTGAGGTCCCCTTGTCTCGCATCGAATATGCTTCGCTCAAACATCGTCTTGAGCTGTCTCCCCCACCTAAAGCTCGACTCTGGGCCACCTGGACAAGAATGGCCTTGAAAGTGGTTTAAAACCAGCTTTCTTTACCTACTAATTTATGCATAAAGTTTATGTATACTATTCCTTAGCAAAATTCACAAAAATTAGGAAGTGCAACGGCTTCTTCTATTGAATAAATTGATTGTTGTTTTCTGGAGACTTATAATGGCTTAATAAAATTCGCTTCGATCGTGGAGGATTGTTGTGGTCATTTCTTCGAAAAGCTGTGCTGCAACTGGTTCACCATTTTCTCTTAGCTTCATTGATGTCGCAAAAGCTAATTTGGGCAATCTTAATCTCTTTTGGGTTAACTACCACTGAAGCATCCTCAAGGTCTTTAGATGGTCGGTGTCCAGTGTCGATGTTGTGGAAAAAGTAATTAGCATCAATTCAAACGAAAACTCATGATCCCCTCTACCTTGGTGTCAGATAAAAAGAAAACGTTTTTTAATGCGAAATTAACAATAATACACAAATGTAGCAAGTTTCAAATAATTTAATAAAGTCACTAAAATTTTTCGCCACAAAATTCCTTCATCAAGGTGGATGAAGGTATATTTTGTGTACACTATATTTTACTTTTTGGCCAAACGAAAACTTTTTACTGTAAGTACTAAAAGAAATCTCATACAGCACTTTCGTAAATGCGTCGGCAATAGTGAAACGAGAATATAATTGGATTATCACATAATATAATAGTAATACCGATGCAGTACCATAAATAAGATTTTACGCGAAAATGGCCAATCTAATAAACGGCCGCCTGAAATTGAATTTCGCAGAAGCGCTCCTTTTCTCTGCTCCTCGAGCAACTTATAATCTTGAGCGCGAGTTCTACATTCGTCGGATTTCAAATTGGGGTTTTATTAAACTCCGGTACGATTGTGAGGGAGCGCCTTCACGTCGACGCGTCTCATATATGAAAGGTGTCTGAGTCAGCGCTACGATGAGCCAACCAGGCACTATAAGTAATTTATCACATTCAGTACTATTTCAATGTCTGCGTGATTACGGTTATGGAGTAAACGTCTTCTGATGTCGCTGTTTAGTTCAATGGAACCGACGATTTCAACCATGCGAAATGTTCATGTTCTTAACCGGCAATCGCTGTGTTATGGAATGGAATGAAAATCACGGATAGATTTTCTAGTTCACTGAAGAGAAGAAAATCCATTCCATCAACCGAAATTACTTTGTTGGGAAAATATTGTATTAAGAATATTTTTAATCAAATTGAATAAAATACAAAGTTACAATCGCTGGAAAAAAAAAACGTTGACTTGTTAGTTCAACAGTATACCATTTGCTAGCGCAGCCAGCAATCATTTATATACAGGGTGTATCCGATATAGAGGTAAATATAATAGTATGTAGCAGCTGTAATCATTTACGATCAAAAAGTCTTCATGCACAGAGGGTCTATCTGTAAGCATTAACGAGAAAAAAATATTTTGTAAATGCCGTAGGCTAGAGCCGCACCTGCGCCCAACCTAAATGCTGTCCCGAGTATACCCCCACATACCACTATCATTCAGCCATTACCGCTGCTAGTTTTGTGTGGATCGTCGCTTGAAGTGCAAGCCACTTCGAACATTTCATTTAAATTCTTCCCGTCTCGAAAAAACGATCCTTTTCAGGACCATCATCATTTCATAAAAAGAAAATCGAAGCTTGATGCATCGGCAAAAGCGCGGAAATGTATAGATTCATGTTCGCGCGACATCATAGTAAAAAGGCGTGTTTGCAAATTTTCTGTATCTACATTTATTTCTGTGTAATTCTATTCAATTCATTTTGCGTTATTTGATTAAATAAATCCAAAAGAAATAACTCAGAATCATGTGGGACCGTTTATTAACAACTA
This sequence comes from Protaetia brevitarsis, assembly GCA_004143645.1. Lineage (NCBI taxonomy): Eukaryota > Metazoa > Arthropoda > Insecta > Coleoptera > Scarabaeidae > Protaetia > Protaetia brevitarsis. The sequence continues at coordinate 10,915 of RXPK01004821.1, forward strand.
ACTCTCGATTCGACAAAGCGAAAGAAAAATATTTACTTTTTTTGTAACTACTGAAGCCGCATATCCGGTGAAACTCGAACGTCTTATCAGGATATTAAAAATAATACTTTGTAGACTTACGTAGAATGCTCTTAACAAAAAAGGAATGTTTATTTTATAAAAAGAAGAAATTTAAAATACCTCAGTTTTGCTATTTTTACAAGGGCCTTTATGTATTCAGAATGACCTTAAATGAGCTTACGGCATACCATTAAAATAATACTAAATGAGTGCAATGTATTTATACATAATACCACGTTTACCGGGTGCTTAACATGACGTTTCCTTGCATCAGGCCCGGACTAAAGAATGTTTTGGCTCTAAATTTTACTTTTTTTTATTTTTTAATGATGAAATCCGGTTTCGGTGGGTTTGTGCTTTATATGTCGTGTAGTTAACACCCAAGCAAAATTTACTTTTTTATTTGATACACCCTGTATATACGAAAAGTGGTAACATATTTTCAAATTGTTTTTGTTAAAGGTGATATAGGTTCAGAAGGACCACATTTCAAAATTATTTTGCAGTATGCAGGGTAACTCAAAGAGAAGTGACACACCAAAGTTGTGAAAAATTAAATGGAACACACTGTATGTGTAACGGCATATTTTGATAGTACAGACTAAATAAGGGCAAGTTGGTGTTAGGTTTCTTATACTCAACTCGTTTAGGAGATAATTAACTATTCTTCAAAACGTAGACCAAAATTTAAGAGGCATGCCTGTCATGCATATTTAAGCTAGATATTTTAAACTGTATTTATTTTTTAACTAAAGCATTAGCCTTGATAATAAAATAAAAGTAACGCAAAAAAAATATACAGAGTGAACAGAAACATACTTTTAATTTTCACTATCTTTAAAGGCAAGTAACTTTCTTATTTTAAATGGAACACCTTGTATTTATTTCCATATTTAGATTCTAATTTTAACGGTTTTTAATTGTATTAATACTTATTATAGCTATCTCTTATAGTTTCTTAGTAATTTAGAATTTTCTTTTTCAAATATTAATTCGTATCCATTCTTTTTTTAAAAAGTAGGCTTAGACAAAAGTGTCGCTATTATTGATTATACACAAAAGTCATTTAACAGTAACAGAACTTGTCAGTTATGCATCGTTATTTAGTCGTTGTTGTCAGTTACATAATGTCAACACATAAAGCAACTTCATTTTGACAGATAAAGTTTTGATTATGTCATAGATAAGCTATATTGGTTATGTTAAATATTTTTTAAACTGGAAACATTGACACAATAGAATTTTTATTTGTGACATTTTCATTCCACGTGGCATAAACCGGTACTTCCTCAAAACATTATAAGCAATAATTACTCATTATAGGTATTTAACCAATATAAAATGTTTGTTTTTATTTTTTATTGGTACCCAATTCATCGTTGAATTTTCTTTAATGAAAGTGTTGCTGTGTGCAAATTGTATTCAATGGAATAATGTTATGTGTTGCATGTGTAAAAGTATTTTACGTAAACTAAAAATTGCGTAATATGTAAATATATAAGTCAAAGATGGAGTCAGATGGATTCAATCTACTCGTATACAGACCTTAGCAAACCCGACAGAGTTGACCAACAACTTCTGTTGTGGAAACTACAGTATTACAGCATCACGGGTAAAGTTTGGCTTTGGATGCGATTATATTTCTTAGATAGGCCACAATGTGAGTGCGTTTGGGTGCTACTACTTCTAACTTTATTTTCGCAACATCCGGTGTACCACAGGGCAGCCATCTGGGACCAATTTTATTTTTACTTTTTATTAATGATATCAAATATATACATTATTCTAAATGTCTGCTGTTCGCGGATGATCTTAAATTATTTGCCAACATTTCCTCAATGTCAGATTGCTTAGACCTTCAATTAGACCTTCAGTTAGATTTGCCTAGACCTTTACTAAAAAGAAAGGAATGTTCTTTGCTATTCTTATAAAACCGACTCAATGGTACTTGATCGTGTTTCCCAAATAAATAATCTGGACGTGCTTTCCGATAGTGGTTTGGGATTTAATTTTTACATAGATGTTATCACTTGAAGAGCACTTAAACTGTGCGACTTTATTAAGCGTCAAACTAAAGATTTTATGAAACATTAGTGATGTAATAACGTTATTTCAAAGCTTAGTACGTCCTATTTTAGAATATTGTTCTATTATATGGAATCCCAATACAATTTCTCACTCTGAAAAGATTGAAAGAGTCCAGGGCAGATTTGTTAACTACATTCCATTCAAATTAAATATTGACAAACATTTATAGAACGCTTGAAATTGCTTTATCTTCCCATTGTAAAGCCTCATTACTTAAATTAGGTTTTAAATGCTTAAATAATGTGATTTATTGCCCAGAATTCTTTCCTTAGGTTTCTTTCCGTGTTCCTGCTATTAATACCAGATGTACTGAGTCACAGAATATTTGTTATTGTTTTTCCATGCCCCAATGGTTAATATGCTGTTTATGTATACATATATATTTATGTGCCCTTGTAGGTTTAGCCTGCGTTACACCAGCGTGGGCGGCTGCGGTCCACTATATTTATGTCACACCTGAAGGACGGCAAAGAGCTATAGCCCTTCGAGAACGGGAAAAAACTTTATTCGTGCCACACCCGGGGGGCGACAACGAGCTACAGCCCTACGAGAACGGGAAAAAACTTTATTCGTGCCACACCCGGGGGGCGACAACGAGCTGCAGCCCTATGTGAATGGAAAAAAAGTATATTCGTGTCACTCCCGAGGAACGTCAACGAACTATAGGCCTACAGGATCGGAGAAAGGCGCGATACGCTAAGAATTCAAACTAAGACGCGTGCTGGCGAAAATAAATCAACGAATAAATGGGGCCATAACGAGCGTAACAAGAAAAGATGTTTAAATAAACTAAAATTTATACCAAAATAAATACACTACTCGTTACAGATTGTTAAAACAGTGTCGAATCTACATAACTGTTTCAACATTTACATTTTGTTACTTCAACAAACATTTTTGTTTCACTGTATACTTAACCAATTTTTTTTTTGGTTGCATCTCTATTTTTTTTATTAATTTAACAAATATTCTTCTCTCAGTATTCTAAAACAAGATTGTTTTATTTGATATATCGGGCGATACGCAATTACTTTACCACTCTGGGTTAAAGTTATTTGAAAATTAAACACAGTCCATTGTCGAAATTGTAAAAAAAAAGTTTATTAATGAATTTCGTTACAAACTGCTCGCCGAAGTATAAAAGAAAGTTGCGATGGGTTGCAGATATTTCAAGACTTTACAACTACCTTTATTTCGCCACCTTCCCAACGAACTTTAAAATAACTTTTTACTCGGAACCTTTACAAAATGTACTCTGGCATACCTCTGGTGCAGAAACGAGTCTCATTTATCGATTTGATAAGGAAACTTTTGTTCGCGTTCATTATTTCGTCAGCTTCTGCAGTTGTCGTTGCGGTCAAGCCATCCAGTAGGATCTAGATTAGGTTGTCAGTCAAATAATGGGGGTCGTCCACGGCTGATCGACTTCGAAAATCCAGCCGAATGAAACTTATCATTCGTGGCAGTGTGGCATGTTTAACGCTGGAGAGGTGGAATGTTTTATTTCGTAAAAGTATCGGGTATATCTTTTTTGATATCGTACTAATTTGATGAAGCCAATACGAAATGAAGATAGACTACTTAGCTAATTAAAATTTTACACAGGTTTTGCTATATTAACTAGTATTTCTTTTCTAGCAGTTCCTGAAGTTGAAATATTTTTAGACCAACCCCAGTGACCAACTATATTTATTTCATATTTAAAAAATATTAAATCTTTCTTGAATATTAGTTATATTAATATAATATGCATAAAATATATTATAGAAAATATATTAGGAAAACATTTAAAAAAATATATATGTTATGTAGCATTAATAATATTTTATTGCAAATGTTTTCTCAATATATTTTTCATAACTCTGCAAGAATATTTTGCTTTGTATTTCTGTAAATATTTATTTCATATAAAAAAAAGATTGAATTTTTGCTTTTGTACATTTGGTGCGTAGGACGAATAATATAAAATGGTAAAATATGCATACATATTAAGTAGGTATGTACCTATTTAAAATGATAGTTTAAAGATTAAATTAGATAATATATATCTAATATGATTTAATTAGTATCTAAGTTGAGCGCTGTAACTTTTCTATTAATATATCTGCGTCTTGTATTATTGTAAGTTCCGAACGTCAACACAACACCTTTATTCATTACGGTGTCGGTGTTATATGATTTAGTATTGTATATGCGTCTATGGATTAGGTAGAATGCATACGCGCACGTGCGTATCATCAACGTTTTCATTCGTTTGTCCGTTACATGTTATAGTTTATAATAGTATACGATTAGGGCAGATTAGGGTGTAATTAATTGTTGCGGGGTGTGTTTTAGTTTTTGTGGTGACTACGAGGTAAGCAAAAATTTAAACATGTCCATGGCATTTATAAGATAATTGGAATGCTCAATATCGCTATGTACAGAAATCGTTTAATAATATAATTGTAGGAATTTTATGCATCATATATATACTGCATCTACCAGATAAATTGCTAGTTGATTTGCTTAAGAGATTCATCTCGGTAGATAAGCGTCATAACCTCAAATAGAGGTTAGAATACGTTGTGTTGTTTTATTGTTTGTACGTAGAATGTTTTCAAATATTATGAAATAAAGTAAAAATAAGTATCGTAAGTATTAGAATGTAGCTACCACTCCAATTATTGTAAATGCTCCAAATGTATTAGTAGGTGTTGATAATATTGTACGATGTTTTATTCATGGTATGATCTAATACAATTGCCATTGTTTTAGAGGCTACAAGGAAACGCCATGAGAGCGCCACTACCGAAGATATGAAAAAAGCCATAGGGTTGTACCTGGCACCAGCCAAGGCTAGACTTAAAAATGAGTATTTTTCATTTTTATTGACTTATTCAAATAAAATAATAATAAATACGTTTGTTTTTTTATTTAGAACACTTCAATTAAAAAATAGTGATTAATTCGATAAACCTTCAGTATGCCTTAAAAGATGCCAGAATTATTGATTATTAACTTGTATGGTGAGTGTGAAAAAACAAGTTCTTGCCTTTTAGACAACTCTATGTATGCTTCAACTTTTCGTTATCGACGTTATACATTCTAAATAACCAAGAACAATTTTAGTTCATTTTGACAAATTAAATAGATTGCATAAAAAATCTCAATTTTCATTTAAATAATATTTTACAAATATTTTAGAGAAAATATTGCGCTTACATTAATTTTAAAATATGGAATAAATATTTTAATTGAATATTTTATCTATATTTAGAAAAAAATATGAAAAATATATTCAAAAACCTCTCACGAAAAATATTTATAAAATATATTTTAAAAAATATCTATGTAATATTTCTGTTTGTTAGGAAATCTTTAAATATTTTTGGTATATGTAAGTGAATAAGACAGAGAACAATTAAAATTATTAAATTGCTAGTACCGTCTCAGTTTGAGTCAACCAAACGAGTTTTTCAGTGTATGTAAAATATATACAGGGTGTCCCACCGAACTGAGTCAGTAGATTTTTAGAGTGTATAATAAGTCTAAAATGTTATTTGTATATGTAACTTTAAATGTTGTTCTTATTTCTTTGGATTTACAATATTTTACTTGTTAGAAGAAAATGTGTGAAGGACTTGACGGCATTAGGACTTACTATAAAAGATATGACTTGTTAATACTGCATAGGTTTATCACTGCGCAAAGGGTAAATTACCAACAATGGATATCACTTGTTTGTTAGCACATCTCACGGCCTACTAATATCTAATAATTAATGTACGTTCTCTATGACTAAAAGACATTACTATTAGTAAGAAACTAGTGAACGTTAGATATGTGAAACATAAATATTTAGATAGGTTAGGCAAATAATGTACAAAGTGTTTTGTAGGAAAAAACTCATTTTATTTGGTTGAAACTTGAAATTTAGGCATATTTTTAGCGATTTTTTGCAAGAAATGCTAATACTTCAAAAACTATTAAGAATAGGTATACCAAACCCTAATATCAATCGATGTAGAATTTTGCGCTGCATTCAATGCTGTGGTAAAAAATATCATGTTCCATTTGAAAGAAAAAAGTTTTGTTAGCTTAAAGGTATCCACATTGGAGACGCGTTTTTGAACACCCTGTATGTTATTCAATGATTATTGCTATAACACCTTATAGTTACGTCCTTGTATTTACATAAACTGTAGTAGAACCACTAAATATCTGCTATCTCGTGAAATATTTGATTTCATTTGAAAGAGTGCAAATGTCAAAAAATCAACGAAAATGAAATATCTCAAAAACGGTCGAGTTTAGGGATAGGGAACCTTCACATAAGCTAGTTGCAAATGACTCGCCAAATTCATTAGAGCGATAAAAATTATACCATTCCATTTAAAATAAGAAAGTTGATATGAACACTGTTACGTGTTGAAAACACCTTTTCTTATTTAATCTCTTTTTAAGGACTGTTACAACTTATTTTACTGCTCATTTACCTATTCCGTCTTTAACTCATTTTATTGCCGCCTATTTTTGTTTCATTTTTCAATCTCGAAGCATTGCGCACCTTTTTTATTTCTCTAACTGTACCCTATCTTATCTGAAACTATCTAAATTCATTGACCTTTACTAGTTACCGAGAATTTCGCTATTTACTTATTTCATATAACGTCACGTTTAACCTTGAAGTTGTTTTTTTGTAAATCTATAGCTTTATCTTTAACATTTTCTAAATTCTTAAATGGTCAAATTTTAGTATCTATTTAGATGCATTTGTATTGTAAATTTCATTAAACTCCGTTCATAATTAGCTCCGAATTTATTCATTTTTGTTAATTGCTGCACATTTTTTTGTGCGCACTGTACTTGCAACGTTAGAAATTTCGTATAAACATGACCACGTGCAAAACCCTTAATCTTCGATACTCGGATCCTATTGGCTACTTAATGGCACAGCGCGGGAGATAGATTCCTCTCCCTTTTTTCACTTCACTTACGCTCCAGCCCGCTAAGTGTGTAGACATAACCGTCTAAGAGGCGACGCTCTGCCGTACCCCCTTTTGACCAAAATTACCCGTCCGGTAACCCCTGTGGGGGGATATCAGGTCAAAAGGAAACCACTCCACGGAAGCAATTTTTGAGTTACTGTATTTTGGCGACGAAAACTTCCACTGGAACCCGCTGACGCGGATCTCACAAGCAGCGTCCCCAAGCCGTACACGGACACGGCCCTCTTCATCCACCTGCCTCTTCTACACTTCTTCCTCCCCGAGGTGTTTGGTGGCAATCAACCGTTTGCGCATTGTTTTTAAATGTAAGTTAATTTTAAGATTTTTTTTGTATTTGTAGTAACGAACTACCATTGGATTCCGAATAATTTAACGTAACTTTTGATATTTTAGTCTTTGCTCTCATTGTTTAATTTAACGTAACTTTTGATATTTTTTAATTTTTTTTCTTTCATTGTTGAGTAACCGTAACTTTTAATAATTTTTCTTTTTTTTTTTTTTTCTTTCCTCTTTTCACATTAAAACAATGGTAGGTCGTGTTCAATTGCATGCTCGATCGAGTAGGTAGATTTTTCTTGTTTCTTTGTAATACAAATTTTTGACAATAACACGTCACTCCCAAAAATGCATTTCGTGTATTTACACTTTGTAATCGTTTAGTGTTTGGCTTCACCTAATCAACTGTTAATATAACTGTTTAAATAATTTTTCTGAGTTTTATTTAATTCAATTTTATTGTCTTTGGCGCATTAGTTTTTTTTTTATTTAATTAACTTTTTCATTCAATTTAATTATTTATAAATCAATATTCGGCAAGTACCAATCCCTTGTTTCCCCTACTGGAAAATAGCCATTCTGGGCTGTGGCTAAAGTACCGGGCGACAGCGTCGGGCCAAGGAAGGCAACACTAGAATCAACCCAGTGGCGCTCAATCCGACACCTCTCCGGCGCCTCACTGGCCGAAACGACCCCTATAGTCGCAACGTGGGAAATAAATTATAAACGTTGTTTTATTTATCCCTCTTCCCCATCCTTTGGTACTTTGCAATCATTCATTTTATTTAATATCTATAATTTTTTTATAGACAATATTTAATTTTTTTTTTCTTTTTTATTATTCAATCTGGTCTCATGCTCTGGAAAATTGCTACTATCTGATACGCCCTGAGAATTCGCTGGTAGCAACACTCTGTATACCGAAAGTGCTATAAAGTTGAAAATATTTTCCTTAAATAGATCACAGTAGGCCATATATACACTGCAAGTTTCAAAGTCAATTTTCCGTTAGAAGTTCAAAAAAATCTAATGTCCCAGTTCGGTGAGACACCCTGTATAACGCAAGCTCTATTACAATACCCAGTTCATTAATAGGTGCTTGTTTATTTTCAGAAGAAAATGCAACGGTTTTCAGATTGCACGTTGTATTTATAGTTTCAGTTAACTTGGAAAATATATTTCCTCCCGACGAAGATCTGCGAATCCATACGTACTCAGCGAAGTTCCAGATATACTTAGATGATATTTCCCAAAAGCATTCCATCGTTGAAACAAAGGAGTCACCGAGTAATCCCAGGGAAGATGCAAGAAACCGTTAAGAGAAGCGACGAAAAGAATCCAAGATACCACCCGGATAACTACCCTTAGTGCCGCCATTCGAAATCAATAACCCACTCACCCAGCCACCCGACGTTGTTACCTCACACCAAAGATATCGATTTTAAAATTGCAAATTGAATTAGAACGCGGACTCACGCCTTCGTTTCGCCGGACTTTCCGGAAATAACACGTAGCGCGACCCTCCAAAAACTAATTACTAGCACCGCGTACCTGTATAGCGACCAACTATTGCCTCCTTCAGATAATTACGAGCGCACCGCTGGAGAATTCTCTTGTAGAACCGCTACGGGGTAGCGGGAATGTCCTTGGCCCGGACGTAAAAATAGACGGTGTAACGTTTCAGCGAGGAAAAAAGGGCATCTTACACCCCCTCAGCCTCCCTCTAGCCGGTGTATAATTAGGAAACGCTACGGCGTCCGTAGTTAAACTTAATTATTCAGAAAATACGACCGAGATTTTCGTCCCGACCAGAGACCGCCTTGTAACCGAGGAGAGAATTGAATTTATTTTAGTGTTACGGTTCCCCAATGAAAATTTAAAGAAAGATCACGGAAATAAGGCAACTAGGAGAGAGGAAAGGGTGGCAGGTTGGCGTCTATTGCGGCGTAATCTACGAAGATCGTGTCAGAAATTTCCACGGTGGGAATCCAAAGCATGTCAAGATTATTTCCGTTTAATCGGAGGTGACTATACCAAAAAAATGTCAACTTAAACAGGTACGTATTGTACTGATTCAATGGTACTGTAAGAATTCGAAATTCCACCCTGTATAGTACAAAGTATCTAAATTCATTTTATTAATACGTTGATGATAGGTACTGTGACATTCGCTGAAGCAGCGTCTACTTCACAGGAAATAATAGTCTATTTTCGTTTAAAGACTCGCGTAGTTGAGATAACACGGTATTACTTTAATTTTTATCTGCTTCTTTGTTTATTGTATGTTATAAATGCTGACCAGCGAATCCCACGTTACTCTCCAGAAAGGCGCTTGAAAACCCATTCTTTCGAGTTTATATATTAGTATGCTGTGGTCTACTCTATCAAATGCTTTCGATAGGTCGACGATGCCGATAGGTGCCTTCGTAAAGCTCTGGTTATTACTTGGAAGATAGTATTAATGGTAGATCTACCATTCTGATAAGCGCTTTGCCTATTACTTAGGAGCAATCTTACAATACGTGACAGGATTATCTTCTCAAATACTTTCGCTATGTTAGAAAATAAGGCAATTGATCTGTAATTTAAAAGATCCCCTAAATGTCCCTTTTTATAAACAGGTTTTATTACAGTCGGAAGCTGCATATCTCCCTTAGCTGCTGCTTTACTGAATTTCCATGTACATGCAACGTCAGTTGGAACAATGTTTCCAATTGTTACAGTTTTTTTTGCTCGCTTACCTTGAACTAGTTCTCCGCTAGTCTTTTCGGCAAGCTTCTGTAATCCTATTTTCCCCTATTTCCGTACTCTACCTTATTTTACTTTCAGAGATGCTCCTACGTCTTGTATTTCCTCAACGTAAACTTTATCGTTTAATTTTTGGCTTTCAAATTGTGTTTTCTTTCCCATGTTAGTGCGTCATAGCTAGAATTTAGATCCTTTTTAGTCTCATTTACTTACAGTCAATTTATTATACTTAATACGGTCTTAGAATTTCGTTTAATTTCTTTCAATTTTAGTAACTTCTTTCAATTCATGTTTTGACGTTTCACTTCTAGGAAGGTTAAGGTCTGTCTGACATACACATGCCGGCATTATCGATTCTATGCTTCGATTCGACTTGCCGATCGATCGTCTATTCAGATACGCAACGCTGGAAAAATAAAATTTTCCAAAATACCTTAAAAACTTTCCAAACCAGCGAAACACTTACTAAAACGCGCTATAAAATGACTATAAACAAAGATTTTATGTCTATTTGAATTTGAGAGCTTCTATAAGATACCGTTTTGGTGCTGCGGTCTTAAAAATATTTGCCTATAAGCAAAGAAATATTTGTTATAGCAGACAAAGGATTAGATGTTATTGTATATTACCCATTCCCACTGTAAATCCCTGAAGAAATCCAATCTGAATTTGAGCATGAGATAAAGGTTATCCGTACCAGAGACACCTTATCAAGCCCGAATCTTACGATCATGAGGGAAACACTTCACACAGGTGATTCCAGTAAATTCATTCACTTTGCACGAATCGGATTTTAAATTGATTTAATAATTTAACTCGAATAAGAATAGTTTTATGATACGTCAAAACCTCGATCAATTGTACCAATTATGTAAAATACGATCATCTAAATTTGAACGATTATGATTTAAAAATAGTAATCGTAGTTCTATTAATTCAATTTTAAAAGGTTATCTTTAATATTCAAATCAATTTTAATTTTCATTTAATTAATTTCGTTAATTATCAGTAATTCGAGGAAGTTTTTATTAAAGGTTTTCTCGTATGGCGAATTATACAGCGCCATCTAATATTTTGAGTTTCGAACAAGTTTAACAGGAATCTAATTTTAGTGATTTTTTAATAGTAATTTATAAAAAAAAAGATTTTCACTTTCAATTTGAATTTTTCATTTGAGTAATTTCATTTATGAATATAATACAATTAATTTTCAAAATCATTTATTTATCTTCCGATTAAGTGATACAGTTTAAATGAAATTTTATTTAAATTAATTTACGATATAAATATTCTGTTGCGATCTTTACATATTTAATACAACATGCTGCATATCTTTGCAAACGAAAACATAAAAATAAGACATAATTTATGCACTTTTGCTACCTCTATATAGCACACGGTATACTGATTTACTGCACAGTCAATTTACAATTTACAGTATCAGATCTCCCAGTGGCGTTTTAAAAGCCCTTTTACCGGGGAATTTTCCCTCGTATATCTGCATTTAGCGTTTGACGTCGTCCGGTAATACAAGACTTTAAAAGATTTCTCCGTGCAATTACAGAACATAAATAATAAAGGAAAAATAATAGCCTGTCACGCATGCATTTTTCTTCAGTCGTTTAACGGCATAGAAGAGTCCATTATTTGAAGTGTAGGCGTACAGACTACAGGTGAAACTACAGCTTCTACGCTATACGTTTTATTAACCGTGCAAAGCGGCTAATTGTAGCGATTTAGGTGAGTCACCTTTCAACGTGTTATCGTTTGTTTCGTAAATGATTTTTTCACACGTTACGTTCTTTGATTGAATCGTAATATAATAGAACCATCAAACTTGGTTTATTTTTATTCTAATTAAAATTTTATTTTTTAATTAATTAGTGTGACGCAATCAAAATTTAAAAGGACCGCCACTCGTGTGCGTTGTCTACCAGCATGGCGACGAGACTATGTGGAAGAAAAAGAAGAGATATAAAGTGAATAGTAAGAAGTTTTAACGAGTTTTTATCACATTTTAATCGAGAACTGTTTTCAAGTGTAGTTTACATTACTTTATTATACAATAAATAAAGAGTTCACATTACACTGAGAAAAAAATTTAATAATCATAAATAAAAATACAATTATTAATTAAGTAAAAAGGTCAACTGGATAGGGGACAAAAGCACAGATTACTTAGCACTAGTAAAAAAGAGATCCTAAACACTGATACTAACAAGAAGCCATCTAAGTTACTTACGGTCTACTTCATACCGGTAACTTATGAAGTTACTTATGATAATTAAACTGAAGTTGTAAACCAAAGAATATATGCAGTTGCGGTAAGTAAAAGATTTACTCATGTCAAGTAGATGTATTGCTATGAGTGAACTATTCTATATTGGCTATCACACTTTCATTATTAACCTCAATTAATGCAAGCTCTTTTGGATTACTTGTGATAAAGAAACAGTATCATTAATGGACGTTCACTAAATACCCGATATATAAAAGGTAATGGTTTGCTATAAATATACAATATACTTACCTTAAATTTGTTGTTCAACTTATGGGTAGTGCAGGAAACGAGGAAGTTTAGTGAATATTTAATATAAATTTAAATAAAAAGCACTATTATTAGTAATAGTTTTATTTTGTATAGGACAAACACAGTGACTACCTGATATGTATGAAAGATATTGGTTTCACTTTAACAACAGTTTTTTTTTAAACAATTTACGACGTAATGACTCATAAAATATATTCCTTAATAATGAAAAAAAAATGAACAAAGCAATAATGAAAGATAAGGTAAATGGGGCCCCCTTGAAATGTTATTTAGTCATTGAAATTATTGAAATCTAAACAAAGGACAAAGAGAAATATGGCTTTGACGTTACAACTAATAACAAACAAAGAAATAATATACCTAGGCGGTAAACTTGCGGCTTCTGTTGGTTCTTTGCACTGGGCGTTGTCTCGGCGAGTTGATCCTCTGTCGGCGTACGTGGGTGGCGGTTATGTCCGATGATCGCCTCGAAAACGGCTACTTCGTCGGGGTATCCCTAAGTGCAGGTGGCACTTGGACTTTCACTCAGCTAGCAACGGCATCCACACTTTAACTTCACCAGCGGGCGCAGATATCATCACAATGATGGGTAATTCAAATATGCCACCACGTGGTTTAAAACTGCAATCTTGAAACATCCGATTGCTTATAGGCTCGGTACTTCTTCTTTCGCTGGGATTCGTTATACGGATGGGGCCTTGAGTTAACCCACCCGGTATTTTTAATATATTTGCGTTCCAACTGGCCTACAATGGCCGTACTCCTTGGCCATCCTTTTTCGACGACCTTTTCCCACGTAACTCTACTTGATGCTAGCCCGCGCCTACGCGCGTAGCCGTCTCGGGGACTATTTCATTACTTCGCCGCATTAGCCAATCAGGAATAGTAAAACAATCACGGGTTGGCAGCAAAACTCAAATAATCATAGTTGTGGCAAGTTGTTACCTATTTAAGAAAATACATGAGTTTAATAGCGATCAGCATTGTTACTTCTAGTAACCATGTGCTGTAGTTAGATACAGTAGCAGTAGTCATAAGTAATACGTTACTAACCACAAATTTGTCAGATACGCTGTGTAATAGCCGTTAATAAAAGCACTATTAAAGTAACAACTTGCATTCAGGAAACTGGGTTTAGTTGCAGGTATTAATTAACGAGAATAGTTCCAAGTAAAACTTTATCTATTGTAAATAATTTTTTATCAAGTAAACACTTTACTTGGCCCATTTTTCTCAGTGTACATTGTACATTATCTCGGTTTAGTAACTTTTATCGCAGAGAGTGTGGCTGTGCTGGTTACTGATTTTTGTTATAAGCAAAAAAAAGCAGATTTTGAAATGGAATGGAGCAAGGATCCTTAAGTGTAGAGTTCTATATGATTCAATCTACGGCCCTTTACTTTTTATTATACTATGCTATTTTCGTAAACCAATTTTTAAAGCTGTTTATCGTACCCACTAAATTAAAATAATGAAATGAATAACCATAGACTTTCATTTGGAAAATTCTGTTATGTTTACGCTTTACTGATAATAACTTATATCTCAGCGACTAGGAGAAAAAAATTAACATCTTTGATTATATTTTGGTGAAAATGAATTGATTTTCCCAATTGGGTACGCTGGTCAAAATACAAAAGCGATAACGAAAGAGCGTTTAGTGGAAGCACCATTGGAAGAAGTTGTTGAATTACGCTACTTGTTGAAAAGATATTTCACCGCCAGAATCGTATTTATGAGCTGCAAGTATCCGGACATTATTTGTCTGTTATTAATTAATTATCAAAATAAACTGTCAGTTTCTCTATTTTACAGTTGCTAACACATTAAATGTGCGCATACAACAATAGTACGAACGTCATTCTGACGTTCCCATTTAATCGAATCTAAATATAATTAAAAAACAAACTAAAAGCGGAGCAGAATTCCCCGAAAAAACAAGAAAACAAGGCGGAGCAACTATCCGACCGACGGCCGCATAGTTAAATTTAAATTAGATAGAAGACTGACATTGACTTATAATTAGACCTTACTCAAGTGATTTAGAATAGAACCAGCCGGCGCAAACTAGCACCAGCGGCACAGAAATCGATATTTTTATTAATAATATGTAGTGTTGACGAAAATAAATGTGCGAGCGAGGGATTCTTAAGAATACGGTCACATTTAACAGCTTCAAATCTCATACAATTTCTACGAATGCGTAGTGAGGGAGTGACTGGTGCAATTTGGCGATTTTAAAAGGAGAGTGACGTCATTTTCAGTTTGAGTAGGAAGTAATAGTTTAGTAATGTCGTAGATCAGACGCTGTATTTAAATGCATCGTTCAACGAATCAATATTCCATTTTGCATGAGGGTAATTCAGTAATATTAACTTTAAAGAGAAAGTTTATATACGAAACAAAATTAATAATAGAATACGGTTTTATTATCAATATAATTACGCAACAATAATAATCCGCTATTTGTTTGTGTTTTTGTTAGAAATTTAAAGGATGAAATAACCCTTAATAGAACTGTCAGCTTGGTTTATTTTTTACAACTAAAATTAAATTTTGATGCTTTTAGTATTATTATAACTGTAAATAAATGTTTACAAAGAGGATTATATCTTACAAGGGAACCTCGCGAACTGTAAATCGCAGATTTTGATGAAACTTTGTCAGTTTGTAGACTCCACGGAGTGTTACTGAAGGACGCTTTCCGTTGCTGCGGAACTTCAACTTTAGGGGGTGCAATTCACCCTTGTAATTTGACCCAAATTTGGTTTTTTCTGAATAACTTTTAAACGGTAAGAGATAGAAAAAAGTTTCAATGGCGGACTTGTACCGTTTAGTCAGCCCTTTCGATTGGTATAGATATTTATATACAGGATGTTCCAATAAACGTGTAATGACGTATGTTGTGCTTATTTTATCGAATTTCAGAAATCAGTAAACTGGCCTTTTTATGCTCAAATAGTTTATAGAAAAGTAATTTAAAAAGTTATACAGGGTGTCCACAAAAATATAAATTTTAGCATATTTCTTTATTCTGAGGAGATCTCTAATCTTACATACATCCAAACGCGTATATCTCGAAAACTAGCACATATAACCATTTAGCACCTGGTATAAGTTTACACTGATTTTCGACATACAATGCAGCCACATAACAGTTATAGGGGAGGGTGGGCATCTGCAAAACGGCAGTAAGCATCTGTCAAATAATAGCAGTCCTAATACTGACAAGTGCTGTTTTATGTTTGTTATAATGTAGGAAACTTTACTAGTCGTAATAACAAAGTTACTGCTGTTTGTGCGGGAACTTTGCAATTTCCAGAATTTCGTTATTATTTTGATGGTGAGTTCAACGGCCAGCATCGGAAGCATAAGTAAATTATTTACAACTACACTTTTTTGTGCTTATTAATTGACATGTATTGCATGTATTTTCTATAGTGTGTTATTTGTTTATTTCAAATATTTAACATGTTATTATAACATAACCAGAAAATGTCCCAAAGAAGCAAGATGGGGCAATTGGTATGGGGCAACATGGGGACATCATTATCTCACTCTTCAGTCTGGTCCGTTATGCCTGGATATGCCATTATGTTTTCTCGAAGACATAATGCCTATTTCCCATGTTAGGAATAAAGTACAGGTTCAATCAAAGCGTAACTAGGAAAAGGCAACAATCCTTACAAGCACTACGTATAAAAATCTGCTACAAGAAAATAGAAGTCTGGAGAATCCCTAAGGCAACTAGAAGTGCTGAGAGAGAGTTAAAGAAAAAAAAATGACAAAGAAGAAAACAGAAGAGATCAAGAAGCCGAATTTTGTAAGGAAAGCAAAGAGATAGATTTTTAGAAAACGTCAAGGAAATAATCAAGTTCTTCTGTTGAGGAAGATGACGCTCAATGTTAGTATTGTAAGGGGAAGTATTGATACAATGCCATGGATGGCGAGGTTGGGTACATGGAGGCTGTGCGAATAACGTGGATGAGTTCGTCTTCTATTGTCTCAATTGTGAAGATTAAGTTTAATATTCTTATCGTTATTGTATTTTTTTTTATTTTAAGTAGTTCCGCTCTAAAGAGTTTAAGCTTTGTTCCTGCATGTTTTTAAGAATATTTTAAGAATCTATTTTTTTTTACCTATTACCTAGATTTATGGTACGACCCATTCTTAACTGGAACCCGATCTTGCCCCATGGTGGGGCAAGATGGTGTATTTACACAGTTCTTTTCAAAATTTTCTCACATCTAGAGTACCCATTGAAAAATTGTAAATTCATCCATTAGCAGATAAATGTTTAAAGATTACAACAAGCGTACTTAGAACCTTGTATATCAATTTGCAATCCTGATGCAGCGTTCTAAAGCTTAATGTTCCCATCTTGCCCCACCTTCCCCTACAGAGTATCTCCTTAGAATAAGGAAATATGCTAAAATTTATCTTTTTGTGGACATCCTGTATAACTTCTTAAATTACGTTTCTATAGGCTATTTGATCACAAAAAAAGGCCATTATAACCGATTTCGGAAATTCGATAAAATAAGCACAACATACGTCATTCCACGTTTATTGGAACAGCCTGTATATAAATATCTATACCAATCGAAAGGGCTAACTAAACGGTACAAGTCCGCCACTGAAACTTTTTTTCTATCTCTTACCGTTTAAAAGTTACTCAGAAAAAAACTAAATTTGGGCCAAATTGCAAGGGTGAATTGCACCCCCTAAAGTTGAATTTCCGCAGCAACGGAAAGCGTCCTTGAGTAACACTCCATGGAGTCTACAAACTGACAAAGCTGACACCAGATACTCCAGAAAAATAAATTAGGAGAAGATGGCGGCCGCTCATAAACCGGGCGCAAAGTATGGGTTCTACAGTCTTTTTTTTTTAAATAAGGCGCTAGCTGTGACCAAAAGGCCTCTTTATCTCTTCTCGTTTCTGAAATATTGCAAAAACTGTGTTTTTGGGGGAAACTTTGAGTTCCCATTACACTCCCTGGAACCAAATATGGGACACGTGTTCAATATTTTTCGGTGTTCTTCATTCCTACTAAATTTTAGCAAAACCGGAGGGATACACTTAGGTGCCCTTCCTTGTGAGTAAAAATTTCACAAAATTTTAATCGCCTAATTCATACATATTTTTGGATTTTGCGTTTTCATAAAAAATCGATTGAAGGTACAACAAATATAACCGGTTTGTGACAAGTCTCTACCACTGATTTCGGCGAACTCTCAAAGCAAATATCTCTGCAGAAGAACCGCTTTCAAAGATAGATAGATCTAATTAAGCGGACAAAATTAAAGGACGATGTCTGGGATAAACAGCATCGTAATAAATCCTAAAAGCTAAAGATGAAAATCAAGTCGTTATCTGATGGTAAAGACAAGAAAATACATAATGTCGCATAAATATATAAAATACTGCTGTGGTTTGGCACCCCGGGGTTCCTAAATTCAGTGATATTTTATTTGTTGAGATTAATCTTTATCAATGTGTCGAGCAAATTTTCTCAGAAATTAATATTTTATTTTGAAATAGGATTTTGTTAATTGAATTGATTGTTGAATTTAATTGTTTAATTGTTCAGTTGTTTAAATTAATTTCATTCAATTGTACATATTGTGTTCACTTGTAGTTGTTTTCTATGATCATTGTGCGTTAGGTGCAGCACACGCAGCTGTTTTATTTTGTATATATGCGACTGGTTTACCTTCAAAGGCAGTTTCTCGATTGACGAGCGAGTAAGTACTTGTATTTTTAATTTCGTTGCTGCCATTTTGTCCTTACATTTTGATTTTAGTTTTGAATTCGTGTTTTTTAATTTTTCTCGTCCATCTAGGAACTCATTAAATAATAATTGGCATTATATTATTGTGTGCACAATTTAGATATAAGATCTCTTATTATATTTGTTCTGGAAGGTATTTTAAGTTTTAAGAGTTTAAGTTTTGCCGTTTTCTAGTTTACTGTTTTGTAATTTTTATAGTTAATCACCTCGGTTTAAGTGAAAAGAAGCTTTGTGCAAGTATTTAAATTTCATTTTTATAAATTTGCTTGATCTGTCCAGGTTTAAATGAATTTAGGTTGTTTTAAATTTTGAAACCACGTGGATTGTTTGATAAAAGGATTTTCTTCTAGAACAAATTTTGTCTTTTGCTTTGTTAAAGGATTTGCATTGTCCTTTTGTAATTGTAGATTCATGCAGGTTTTGTTTTCGTCCAGGACCTTCAGTCCACGGTTAAATTTTCTGCAATTTGTAATTAAATGTTTTTTTTCTTTTTTTTTTAAATAAAATTTATGATTGTTAACGTCATTCAAAATTTCTGTTCTTTTATTTTTGAATCAACCATTTCAATTTTTGGAGTAATTTAAGAAAGTAAAATTTTTCAAACGCCCACATTTTACTTTTCATGATAGGTTTAATTGTGAGAGTCACCCTGAGTTTAATTGTTCTTTTGCGCCCTTTATTTTTATCCGCTGAGCTAGTAAATTTAAATTTTCATTTTTTACTTTTCATTTTGCATTTATGCTGGTACCATCAGTACACGAATTAATAATTACGCATTAAACGTTGCGAATTAAAATTTTGTTACATATATTTTGGCTATTTTGGGTTTCGGCATTGCAGTTTGTGCCCTACTACGCTAGATAACCGCATTATTTCTATCGGAAACGGTCAAGGTTAGAAGCAATTTCTCGGTAAAAATACGATTTCGCGAAAACCTACGTATGTTTCCACTTAAATCGTATACAATGTTCTTATTTGAAGCGCATCCCCCAACAACGCGAAAATCCACAAACAAACAGCGAGCGTATTCGCGGAAAGCGGCCTTTCTTTCTACGACAAAGCCCAAATTGCCGCACACGAGGTCCAATTTGAGCTCGTCCGCATAAATAGTAATGGAGCGATATACCGCACGAGTTGTGGTACGAAATTCGGTCGGGCGGAGATATTCTCCTGTATTCACGAACGTTTACCGGCTCCTGCGAGCGCGGGTAGTCTACGAAATTGCGCGCACACATGTATATGGATCGTATGCGTGTGTGTGACCCGGTTTTCGTCCTATTGTGGCGAAGTGCGACTGTGGCAGGCGCCTACGCCGACTTTGGGGTTTCGTTTTTATTAAAATTTTATTGTGGTATAATTTTCAATAACGCAAAAAGCGTCCCAGTGCGGTTGACGCGACACAAACTCGTCTAGAGACCTTCAGGATACGTCAATAACATCGTCGGAGCGTTTTCTTGCAAATATACCAGGCGAATTTATTCAAGAGGGTGATGTGTTAAGTGAATTGATTTTCTTTTGCTCCCTAGATACGTCAACATCAGCAAATCTCCGACAAAAAACGTTATTTTTAATTTGGGACTGCGGTATGTGCGTTGTTAGGCGTATTAACCGGATCCGTGGCATCGGCGACAGTCAATTAACATGACAGTCTTCTGTAAATTATTATTTTATTATTCTAACTTTCTCTAATCAAAATTAGGCAATCAGAGAGCTTAAATGTTCCGTGTTTGTATCGCAAAATGGATATGTGACTTAGCATTTCTGGTCGACCTTACAGGCCATTTGAATGGTTTGAATTTGAAACTTCAAAAACAAAGACAGTTAGTAAATGATTTGTACAGGCGTTTGAAAGCGTTTCAAAACAAAATCCGCTTGTGAGAGGCACAGTTGCTGTCTGGTAACAGTTACCATTTCACCACGCTCTCTGCGTATGAAATACTGCTTATGCTCATATGCTGAAGAACTCAAGTTACTATCGGAGCAATTTTCAACAGATTTAGCGATTTTAAAAACATGGAAGACAGTTTCAATTTATTAGCTACTCCAACAAAAAGTAATGTACAAAATGCTCCAATACACTTGCAAATGGAGTTGATCGAGCTTCAAGAAAACTCACTCCTAAAATCTAAATTTGAAGACGTGGAGTTGCGCGATTTCTACAAAAAAATACCTCGAAGAAGACCATTTTCCGGAGCTTAGAAAATTCGTAAGAAGATTGATTTGTGCGTTTGACAGTACTTATAAATGCGAACAGTTCTTTTTAATGATGAAAGTTAATAAATCAAAACATCGTACAAGGCTGACTGACGATAATTTAGAAAATTCTTTACGTCTTTGTATCAGTGGAATTCATCCAAACATCGATGGATTAGTTTCCCAAATTCAAGCTCTAGGGTCTCATTGATTTCGTTGTCGCTATTTAACTTTCGTAGTTTGTAATAATTCCAAATTTCACGATTTAATTTTTCTTTTGCTCCCTAGATACGTCAACATCAGGAAATCTCCGACAAAAAAACGTTATTTTTAATTTGGGACTGCGGTATGTGCGTTGTTAGGCGTATTACCCGGATCCGTGGCATCGGCGACAGTCAATTAACATGACAGTCTTCTGTAAATTATTATTTTATTATTCTAACTTTCTCTAATCAAAATTAGGCAATCAGAGAGCTTAAATGTTCCGTGTTTGTATCGCAAAATGGATATGTGACTTAGCATTTCTGGTCGACCTTACAGGCCATTTGAATGGTTTGAATTTGAAACTTCAAAAACAAAGACAGTTAGTAAATGATTTGTACAGGCGTTTGAAAGCGTTTCAAAACAAAATCCGCTTGTGAGAGGCACAGTTGCTGTCTGGTAACAGTTACCATTTCACCACGCTCTCTGCGTATGAAAATACTGCTTATGCTCAATATGCTGAAGAACTCAAGTTACTATCGGAGCAATTTCGAACAGATTTAGCGATTTTAAAACATGGAAGACAGTTTCAATTATTAGCTACTCCAACAAAAAGTAATGTACAAAATGCTCCAATACACTTACAAATGGAGTTGATTGAGCTTCAAGAAAACTCACTCCTAAAATCTAAATTTGAAGACGTGGAGTTGCGCGATTTCTACAAAAAACACCTCGAAGAAGACCATTTTCCGGAGCTTAGAAAATTCGCAAGAAGATTGATTTGTGCGTTTGGCAGTATTTATAATGCGAACAGTTCTTTTCAACGATGAAAGTTAATAAATCAAAACATCGTACAAGGCTGACTGACGATAATTTAGAAAATTCTTTACGTCTTTGTATCAGTGGAATTCATCCAAACATCGATGGATTAGTTTCCCAAATTCAAGGTCAAGGGTCCCATTGATTTCGTTGTCGCTATTTAACTTTCGTAGTTTGTAATAATTCCAAATTTCACGATTTAATTTTTCTTTTGCTCCCTAGATACGTCAACATCAGGAAATCTCCGACAAAAAAACGTTATTTTTAATTTGGGACTGCGGTATGTGCGTTGTTAGGCGTATTACCCGGATCCGTGGCATCGGCGACAGTCAATTAACATGACAGTCTTCTGTAAATTATTATTTTATTATTATAACTGTCTCTAATCAAAATTAGGCAATCAGAGAGCTTAAATGTTCCGTGTTTGTATCGCAAAATGGATATGTGACTTAGCATTTCTGGTCGACCTTACAGGCCATTTGAATGGTTTGAATTTGAAACTTCAAAAACAAGAACAATTAGTAAATGATTTGTACAGGCGTTTGAAAGCGTTTCAAAACAAAATCCGCTTATGGGAGGCACAGTTGCTGTCTGGTAACAGTTACCATTTCACCACGCTCTCTGCGTATGAAAATACTGCTTATGCTCAATATGCTGAAGAACTCAAGTTACTATCGGAGCAATTTTCGAACAGATTTAGCGATTTTAAAAACATGGAAGACAGTTTCAATTTATTAGCTACTCCAACAAAAAGTAATGTACAAAATGCTCCAATACACTTGCAAATGGAGTTGATTGAGCTTCAAGAAAACTCACTCCTAAAATCTAAATTTGAAGACGTGGAGTTGCGCGATTTCTACAAAAAACACCTCGAAGGAGACCATTTTCCGGAGCTTAGAAAATTCGCAAGAAGATTGATTTGTGCGTTTGACAGTACTTATAAATGCGAACAGTTCTTTTCAATGATGAAAGTTAATAAATCAAAACATCGTACAAGGCTGACTGACGATAATTTAGAAAATTCTTTACGTCTTTGTATCAGTGGAATTCATCCAAACATCGATGGATTAGTTTCCCAAATTCAAGGTCAAGGGTCCCATTGATTTCGTTGTCGCTATTTAACTTTCGTAGTTTGTAATAATTCCAAATTTCACGATTTAATTTTTCTTTTGCTCCCTAGATACGTCAACATCAGGAAATCTCCGACAAAAAAACGTTATTTTTAATTTGGGACTGCGGTATGTGCGTTGTTAGGCGTATTACCCGGATCCGTGGCATCGGCGACAGTCAATTAACATGACAGTCTTCTGTAAATTATTATTTTATTATTATAACTTTCTCTAATCAAAATTAGGCAATCAGAGAGCTTAAATGTTCCGTGTTTGTATCGCACCTTTTTGCCTAGGGCCGGTACGGGCTTCTGGTGAAATGTAATCGACATTATTTTAAGTTTGGCGGAACGGTCTAATAAATCTGCGTTCACGCACAATTGAAAGGAAATATATTACGGTACTGGGTACTGGCCAGTTCTAAAGGTAAAATATCTCCCCCAATCAATTCACTGTTCGGCTATTCGCTAGAGTAATCGAATTTTACTCGTTTTTTTTTTCCTTTCGAGGGTTTTAACTTATTACATTGTAGATGTAACAAAAAGTAAGTCTTGCATTCTTAAAATATTACTCCAACGTTGTTTTTCGTGATTTTATGTTATTTGATAATTGTTTTATCATTTAAGTATTGGACAAAACCCACAACTAAATGGATTAAATTAATTCTTAAATATGTATTGCTCTGTTTTTCAGAACACAATGCCCGGGATTTCTAAATTTTTTTTTTTTTTATAGTTCAATACTAATTTAATATTAATATTCAAATTTATATTATTTTTATTTAGCTTGTCCGTTTACGATTTTATTATATTTTTTTTTCAATAAAAGTCAAATTAATTAAATTAGTGGTTTCAATACACCCAGCGACTTCTCTGAGTAGTGAAAGAAAACTGTGGAAAGTGACTTCCTACCTGCTAGGTGGCACGGGACGCTTCAAAGGGGACCAGATCGTCTGTCAGAATCGTACTCCGGACGCTTATTAACGAATAGGCAGTTTTCCCACCTAACGGGCGCACCCTCAAAGCCCTTTCTCGGTTTATTAAATTTTGATATAAGTAATTATCGAAAATCGATGTAAACACTTACTGTACAATAAAAAACAACGTTTCAAAACAAAACAAGCTTAAATCTTTATTTATTACCCAAATGCTATGTTCCTTATCAATTGAGACTCTATGATCACAAGGTATGTTAAATGGAATCAGTAAAATACTATATAAGACAATCTTTAATACAAAAACACGTCTTCAAACTCTCCTGGCATTTTCAAAACTAAAATGAGGTTATCGAACGTCATATAATAAATTAAATATCAAATAAATAACGGCGCCATCTATCTGTAAACGGCAAATACTAAATTTTTAAAGCAAACGATAATCTATGATTATCGTTATTTGTTAAAGATAGCTATTTTATCAGAGATCAAACTCGGTGATATTTTTATACAACCCTAACATATAAAATTTACTAAAATAACTAAACTAAATGGCGGGTCTTATAAACTAACCCCCAAATTATCGTATGGTGAAATAAATTACACAAAAATATAAGTTTCTGAATAATATTGAAAGGAAACCGAAATAATTCCTTCCTGTTTCAGGCGAGGTGATTCTATGGAATACTAACTTGGAAAGGACACGACGCACAGTGGTTTAGGATCTGATATACGCGATCGAAACCGACAATTTCATCTTTTCCCAATCGTTGCAAAATTGTGATATGCTACTCTTCTTACATTAGTTCAAGTTCTAGGCTGGAATTACAACTGATGCATTACAGAAATTAAAGATACACGCTTTCAAAGATCGTAAAGTTCACATCTTTTAAATAATGCGATTCTAATGTTTATAAATTCTTCACATTGTCCAAAGAAATTCTTTGGAAATATAACTGCTTTATGAGTTTATAATGAAATTCTTATCATAATACTATCATTAAGTGCGATTAAGGGTATTAGAATTTATCTTTTTTGCTCAAGCCCTATATGCAATTATATGCATATTTCTTATGAAGTAGGTAATTATCGAAGTATCAATAAAGAGGACAACTTAGGACGGAATGTGGTCAAAATAATATTGTTCCTTAATGAGTTATAAATATAAGGAAAGTTTATTTACATGCCCTACGTGCCCCTGAGGTGGCAGGTAGGGGTATGTAAATAAGGGTAGAGCTAAAGCCTATAAAAGCTGCAAGGCATGGGTATATAAAATCTTCCACAGAGCTTTGTTTTGTTAACTGTTATGTGTTTTTATGAGACTTTATATCGGTGTTTCCACTTGCAAACTTTGTTTATTTCTTGTGTTTTTTGTTTTCTTTTCGAATTGCCGTATTGTGGCCATGGCGAATCGGCCAATCACACGTATGGTCCTGCATGAAAAAATTATGGAATTTCATGAAGAATCCACGGAACTGCGGAAAAATCGAGTTCTTGATTTCCTGAAAGAGCATTCAAACAAATGGTGACGAAATGGCAACAAAGACTCTTGTGAATTTACCAGAGAATCGTTTTTCTCTCCTATTATCGAAATTGGAAAAGTGCGCACAGAATGAACAATCGCTTCTTAGCAAATTTGGCGCCTGGTTGCAAGAAAAATAAAGTTTCCTGAAGTAGTTCTTCGTTGTATTCCCGGTCCTTCTTCTACTAGCGGGGGCCGACCTCGAAAGACTTTAAGATGCTTCAGTGGTAATTAAACGTCAAAAACCGAACAGTTAAGAAAAGAGAAATCGACTGCTGAATTAGCTTTTGCGACATCAATGAAACTAGGACAATATTGTAATCCAGCTGGAGCGCACAGCATCTCGAGGAAATGATAACAACACTCCTTCACGATCGAAGCGAATTTTAACTCGTTGGAGATCTCCACATTATGAACAGTCAAGTTATTCATTAGAAGAAGCCGTTGCGCTTTTAATTTCTGCAAATCTGACTAAGACACAGTACAACACATTAAGAAGTGGAGCTAACCAGCACGGACATGCTTTGTATCCGCCGTATTATAAAGTCTTAGAAAGGAAGAAGCTTTTTTACCCATCGCAAATTTCAATCTCCGAAAAAAGTGTGAAGTACCCCTGCAAAATTTATTAAATAACACTTGTGAAAGTATTTTTAAATGTATTTCACTTGAAGCACGAGAAAGTTCATTAGTTTTATTGTGTAAGTGGGGTTTTGACGGCAGTTCGGGATACACCGCGTATAAACATCAAGTCAAGATGCACACGTGCGGATGATAGTATTTTTATAACATCTTTGGTTCCGCTCCAATTGATCGATGAAAAATCCACAGACATTATATGGAAAAACCCGCGACCTGCCTCTAAGAGATATTGTCGCCCAATAAGACTTCAATGGGTGCATGAAACTGCGAATATTTCAGCACAGGAAGAAGCGGCCGTGAAAAGTGAAATTGAAAATTTGATCCCATATGTCTCTCCAATAGGAAAAATCAATTTCAAAATGTGTTTAACAATGGTGGACGGGAAAGTCTGCAATGCGCTGACAAACACTTCAAGCATGACTTGCTATCTTTGTGGAGTAAAAATTTCACAAATGAACAATATAGTATCTCTTCGGCAACTGCCAGTTGATCCGAACTCTTTTAGAATTTGATTGTCTGTTTTACATTCGTATATTCGTTGTTTTGAATGTTTACTACATATTTCATATAGGCTTAGCTGCAAATGTGGAAATTTAGCAAAGCTCACAAGGAGGCTTTCGAGACACAGAGGAGAAAGATTCAATCAGAATTTCGAGAAAAATTTAGACGTTCCGAAAACTGGATCTGAGAATACAAATGATGGAAATACTGCAAGACGTTTCTTTTCAAATCCATCTCTATCAGCAAATTACTTGGATTGACGAAGGATTGATTAAACGTTTTGTTGTAATTTGCGTACAATCAACAGTAATTTGAATCAATATCGATAACTTGAGTTGTATTGTTTAAAAACTGCCGAGATATACGTTTCATTATACAACTGGTACTACATGCTCCCTCCGTTCACAACTATTGATCCTGGTCAATTATTGTAAAAGAAGCAATTCTTCCTATTGGTAAAGCATCTGAAGAGGCTCAAGAATTGAAAATAAAGACATTAGACGATATCGTCACCACCACACCAGAAAATTAGTGCGGAAAAAGTAAACGAGATCTGTTCCACAGACTCATCCTTAGTTCTGATCCATTGTTAAGTTCATTTAGTGTTACGCAAAGACCACATAGGAAGTTAGACGACGAAATGTGCAATTAGTAGTACTAACAGAGATGAACAAGACACTTTGTCCCTCGAAGAACAATAGACTTGAGTGAAGAAGAATTTTCAGAGGAAGAATCATTCTAAAGGTTTTATCAATATGTTATATTTATATTATTATTACTATTACTATATTATTACTATTGCGACTTACCAAGCATATTATTAAAATTTTAAAATAAATAAAATTTTTATTGAAACAAAGTTTTTATACTCTTGTATAGTTGCACCTTTCCCTAAACGTACACACACTTTCACCCTCACTGTAAGTTGAAGATGACATGGTGTACCAAAACTTTTTCGTCAGTTGATTCTACATGCCTTGAAGCCCCTATGGTTAAATTTTCACCTCGTTTGGTCAACTATTTAAGGAGCTAGAGGTTTCGATCATGTATATCGGATCCTAAACCACTGTGCGACGCTGGCAAACTCTGGTGCTGGAAATGGTGGTTCAGTTAGATGGGCCCCCGGTCTCGGTCAATGGCATGGAAAAGGCAATCTGGTCGGGAAGTCTTCGTAGGATATTTATAGGATATTTTCTTGGCAAATTTCAGGTATTCGACAAAGATTACATAAACAGGAGTTGTATCGATATTTTTTTTAGGTAATACTTCTTGGAACTTTGATAATTTTTTTTAAATTGTGGCAGAAAACGTTATAGGAAGATTAAGACAACCGTCGTGTCTGGTAGCCACCAACAGAATGAGAATTCAAATCATAATCAACGGTCAACAGCCTTCGATTGTTATCACACAGGTCGACCAACCTGAATTTTGAAAGATAAAGCTAACCGACATTAAAATACCGTTATTTTCTATAGTTTGAGGGGAATACGCCAAACGTTTAAAATAAAAACACCCCGAAGACTGAAAAATCTCTCCCGAGCAAAAATATAACAAACATAAAGAAGATACCAGGTCAGTTTGAATTAACTTATAAAATAAAGTTTACATATAATAAAGCAATATTAGGCACCGAATGCTAATATTATTTATTTTAAATAGCTATCTTCAACAAATTCATAATTCGCCTGTAGAGTAGGCAACTGAGTACACGCCTCACTTTTGAATTACTTGTTCCTTTAGTCTAGAACCTTATTGTGAATGCCTTTAAAATAGATTCCATACCTTAGATATCATAGTAGTATATACTCATTGTGGGTAAAGATAGGAAAATTGTCAAAACGACAGTAGGTCTGCTGAGTGGTCACTGTAGATTAAAGAGGCATATGTACAACATTGGCCTGGTAGGTGATGCTACTTGCAGATTCTGCCAAGAGGAGGAAGAAACAATAGTTCATGTGCTGTGCCAATGTGACGGCCAGGGGAGGACAAGGTTTATAACTCCACGCCAACTGGCCTATGATAGGCCTAATTAAGAGGGAAAAATTAGAGAGCGTCTTCTAGGAAAAAAGGGGTTACAATAGATCTGAAGGGGTCACGGTGAAACAGATCTTTAGGCCACCCCAACCTTAATAATAATAATAATAATAATAATTTATTAATCTTGAAAACCTTGGCAAAGGTATAAGATAAGTCAAAGGACATCAGCCAAAATAACAGATAACAAAAGAACAACAAACAAATATTACATTCATTATAAACTTAGGGCTTAGACTAAGTTGACATTTATAAGCAATATAAATATAGCTAAATCAGCAAAATAACAAAAGGTAATTATGGCACTAACTTAATGGAAGCTCAAAAAAATTCTTGTAATCCATAAAAAACATTACTTAATAAAGTCTTTCTAAGTTCTCGCTTAAAAGCAATTAAACTAAGACTCTTAATTCTAGAAGGTAAGGCATTCAATATTTTTATACCCATAAATAAAGGAGATCTTTCGAACGTGGTCAGTCTATGCGCTGGTGTGCAAAATTGTTCACGATTTCTCTTGCTGTATGCATGGTAGTCACTGCGCGAGATAAATGAATCTTCATATTCTTTGACAAAGGTAGCAACTTCCAGTATATGTATATAAACTAGTAAGTAATTCCTAAATCCCGAAAATATGTCTACACGATGTTCTTTGTACTTAACCCAACCATATTTCTAATTGCACGCTTTTCCAAGCGAAAGATTTTACCAGTAAACGATGAAGCTCCCCAGAATATAATACCGTACGAAACCTTGCCTGAAAACATGCGAAATAGTAGTAGGGAAGCATAACATCTTTCGTAGCCACCTGTCTTAATCGGTAGATTGCGTAACACACGGACGAGAGTTTAGTACCTAACTCTTGCGTATGAGAAGCCCAATTTAAGCTATTATCAAAGAAAGCCTCAAAAATCTAGTTGACGAAACCTGTTGAATGGATTTATTATTAATTCTCAACAAATGACTTTCATTAATCTTTGTAATACCCGGTGCAAAACGTATGAACGATGTTTTATCGACATGTAAGTACAATATATTGTTTGCGAACCATTTGGAAACAGTGTTTAGCATACTTTAGGTTTGTTTGTTAAGGCTGTCATTGTCGGTAGCAGATATAATAAAGCTACTATCGTCGGCATACATAACCAAACTATCAACTGCGGTATTAGCAGGTAGATCGTTTACAAAAATGGTAAATAACAACGGACCAATAACTGATCCTTTAGGAACACCTTTCTGGAAAGGTAAGGAATCGGATTTGTAACCATTTAATTCTACCAATTGAGCTCTATTGCTCAAGTATGAAACGATCCAATCTAGAGCTCTTCCTCTTATACCATAAGTACGTAGTTTGCGAAACAATATACTATGATCTATCAGGTCGAAAGCCTTACTAAGATCCATAATCTAATCTAATATGCAAAAAACAAAGAATTAGAATAGAAGAACATTGATGCGTTGTTAGAAACCAGATTTTGAAGAATTCATTAAAGTTTTAACATTTTTCTTTTGTTTATTATATTATTCTTCTTACCTTATATTCCAATTTAACAATGTTTACCGTTTAACCGACTAAAAGGCGCCGTGTAGCTTGCCCTTTTAATGTAATTTAAAGGCATCACCACATACATACATATGTAAGCGTTATTTGTATAGGACCTTACTGTACTGCCGCCTTTGATGTGAAAGCTGAATTATGAATACGGCCGTAAGTACGTTTCGTTTCCAACAGCGCCTTTGGTTAGATTAAAATTGAAATATCCGTCGCTGTTTCGCTTAAATTACCTGCATAGTTAGTAGCGTCAGGTTTGTTCCGTTCGCTTTTGATGTGCCTGGCTTATCATGTCGGCCAGACCAAGGGTTTGTACAGTGTAAGTCCGTCTCGGGAGGATCGATTGGTTATAATAAATTCATGGCTAATACTGGAAGTATATCTGTATTAGAATGCAGATTGCCCAGTTTAAAACATTTTAGCCTTAATGCTTTTACTAAAGTTAATATAGGATAAATACAAAACTATAGGTATATTTTTCCTTACAGCCCCACATTGGGCGCCAATATTAAAAATATGCTGCAGCGTTAATATTTTATGCGAATAAGCAAGGCATCCGCACGCTACCTTATTTATAGAGTTGTGTTACATGAGGGCTTGTTTTACAGAAATTAAGTGAAATATTATTGCGCGGTAGTCAAAATAAATATTCTTTAGTTCATTATCATCTTACAATAACCGGTTTTCAACTAGCATTTACTTTTTCTCGAGTGATGATGATGTGTGATGGGTAAGAAAAATATTATTCGGAGTTCCACGTAAATATTTCGCTCTGCTTATCTTGGCAAGGTAGCCCGCGTTGGGCGCCAATTTCCAAAAACATTTTGATTTTTTTTTTGGCGCCCAATAAATTTCAAATTCAGCATGAAAAACGCCATTAAACACACGTTAATGCTGTATGAGAAAAAAGTGTGGTTGGACAGGTGTATTTTAAAAAAGCGTTTATTTGTCTGTTCTTAAAGGTGGTATAATGCACTAGGTGGACCATTGGGCGTAAGAAGAATGACTAACACTTACAAGGGAACACCGGCGGGTGTCCCCCTCCGATTTCGATGAAACTTAACAGATCGAAAGAGTACCTTAAAATAAGAGACACGTATTTTTTTTATGGCGTATCGCACGATTTTGGGTACAGCCCTCTCCAAATTTGGACGATTTTTAAATTTTTGCAATATATCCTAAATTATAACAGATATTAAATTTTCTTCTTAACATAATTTGCAGCATAATTGCATGGCCCTAAGGGTGGCGTCGTCCGTATTCGCAAAAAGTAATAACGGGGACGGATACCCGTACCCCTCATTTTTTTGCATTTTTCTTTTTCTTATTCATCAAAAGAAGGCCGATTTTACATAGAATACGATGATGTATAACAAGTTTAGAAAATTAATAATTGTAAAAATAGAAATAATAATAAAGCTTCAAAATTAATAAACTTGTCTATTTGATATAAATCAAATGAACTATAACAGAAATAAGTTTTTATCCTTACATAATTTCCAGCATAATACATGGTCTCAAGGTAGATATCTTCATTAAAAACTAATAACGGGGGGGCGGGTTCCCCATACCCCCGCATTTTTTTAATAATAAGTTTATTCATTATTCATCAAAAAAGATCGCTTTTACATAGAAAACAATGGTAATAAATTTGGAGGATTAATAATAAAAATAATTGTAATAATAATAATATAGTACATTAACAATAATTATTTGTTATGGTTACTCCGCTGCTCTCCTTACTTAAATATTTCTTAATTTAGAATTGTATCTACTCGACAAGCTATGGTCAAACCTTTCTATGCCTACTAACTTATACTATATACTATACGAAACTTTTATGGGTGGTAGCAATGTAAATCGTTTTATCAATTGCAGTTAGTGACTACGTTTTATATATTTCCTTAATAAAATGTTATTCATTCTTAGAATACCATAATCCTTTAGTGCGTATATATGAACAAATTTGCTACACAGGACGAAGGATTAAATAATACATACATATATATTTTTTAATTTATTTCAAGTTTTTCGTGCAATGTAAGTGTACAATGTAAGTATTCAATGGAGCATAAATATAACTAATGTGTTTGTAACGATTATAACATTTCGGAAACAATAGAACAGAATTAGAAAAACATTATAATGCTTATAAATGTTTAAATACATGACATACTGTAATGCGATTATTGGTATATATGTATTGCAATAGCGAACAAGATTAATATACATACAGTAATTAAGCTATGTAAGTATTACAGTAGTGATAGTCTGTGTAAAAGTGTTTAAAACACAGATTTTGTTTGCACCATGAACACCGCACAATAGCTGGTTTGTTGCAAATACTACACAAGGGTGTAAACTGGGCATCTTTGTTAAAACAAAACTCTACAGGATTTTTAAAGGGCCCTGGTCTTCCCTCAACGTATCCACTCTTATACCACGAGTACTTGAATACGTCGAAAAATCTTGGGGAAGAAAACTGATTATGGATTAGGGATTGCAACTTAATAATAATATTATTTCTCTGAATCTATGTCGTAGTTCATAAGAATCACTATATCCGAAAAAGTTCTAACAAAATTTTTCCACAGTCTAAAACCATATGCATCTAGAGGTTGTACCATCGCTGTCGTTTTTTTTGGTATATTTAAAATGTTCAAAGTTTTGTCTTTTGGCACTAATTGCTGAAGTTCGGTAACACAATGCCCACTCCAAGAATCAATCAAAAGGACACTCTTTGGCCCGGTATTCGAGAGAAAAACATCCGTTAGCCAGGTTTTGAAATGATTGGAAGGGAGCTTACCAGATACCGAAGAAGAAATATGCACATTTACAGGTCGAAACAATGATTGCGCAACTCGAGGTCCAAACGTATTCGTAGACTCCTTTAATACTAAAAATAGTGGTCTTTTTTGATGAATAATGAATAAACTTATTATTAAAAAAATGCGGGGTATGGGGTACCCCGTCCCCCGTTATTAGCTTTTTATGAAGATATCTACCTTGAGACCATGTATTATGCTGCAAATCATGTTAAGGATAAAAACTTATTTCTGTTATAGTTCATTTGATTTATATCAATAGACAAGTTTATTAATTTTGAAGCTTTATTATTATTTTTCTATTTTTACAATTGTTATTTTTCTAAACTTGTTATACATCATCGTATTCTATGTAAAATCGGCCTTCTTTTGATGAATAAGAAAAAGAAAAAAAGGTAAAAAAATGGGGGTATGGTACCCCGTCCCCCGTTATTACTTTTTGTGAATACGACGACGCCACCCTTAGGCCATCAATATGCTGAATTATGTGAAGAAGAAAATTTAATATCTATTATAATTTAGGAAATATTTGCAAAAATTGAAAAATCGTCCAAACTTTGGAGGGGGCTGTACCCCAAAATCGTGCGGATACGCCGATAAAAAAAAAATACGTGTCTCTTATTTTAAGGTACTCTTTCGATCTGTTAAGTTTCATCGAAATCGGAGGGGGACACTCGCCGGTATTTCCTTGTTAGACGAAAATATCTCTCTCTATTAAGCTTGTAAAATAAATCCACGTTGGGCGCTAATGTTCGACAATACTTTAATGTGAACGTTTAAAATAAATGAACAAAACATTCGTTACCATTTTATTTATTTATAAGTCTTGGATAAGATCTTGCTTTGCAGAAATTATGTGCAACATATTGCTACGTGATAGTCAAGGCGAGTGTTTCTTCCTTCCACCTTCAAATTAAATAAACACTTCCCAGGTAGTATTTGCTTTTCTTTCCGGTAATGATGATGGTATTAGATCGTGATAAACCACGCAAAATGATAATTTATTGAGAATATGTTGTTTTTATGGAATTGTAAAACAGCCCTACGTTGGGCGCCCATTTTTAATGATAATTTAAGGTTAATGTTTTCACTAAAATTAATATGATATATAAAAGGAATTACAGCTTATTTGGAATATCTCGCTTTCTACCTTCGCAAAACAGCCCCTTGTTGGGCGCCAAATAAAATTTAGAAATACAAGTAAAATATAACTAAAAAACCGAACGTCAATTAAACGTCAAACAAAGCGTACGGCCAATAAAAACTGCGTCACCATTGAACGTAATGAATGCCACAGTCCTAAACCCACAATCGAACATCCAATCCTCTCACCCTTTCGATAATAATTTCCGTATTTTAATGACTTAAACTACTTCATTAGTGCTCGAACAATGAATGGCGCCGTAATTCGGTTATGATCGAATACAGGCGCGCCCGTTCTCCGTCGTTCAGATTGCAAAATTGAAAACTAGGTTAACAAAGTTAACGGGGGTCGAACAGGGAGGAGGGCGCAAACAGCAACGGACGAAGATTTTCTCTTATTTCATTATCATATTGTTGTTGTAGCGTAATTGCTCGCGCCTTTCACGGATAACGATCTCTTAGCGTCGGCTTCAATTACCCAGTCACGCGAAGGGACCGTCATCTTGACTGACAAATTAATGAATCAAGATTGGATTCCGATATTTCCTCGTTTTAATGTATCTGGCGACGTTGAGGAATGCCTTTCGAGGCAGTTTTTTTTTTTCCCTCTTTTAATTTGAATATAAATTACACGTTGGACTCTTTGCTATTATTGTAGGGAAAATTCTGATTTTCGTAATTTTGCTAATATCTCTAAAATGGAGGATTCAATAATAATAATAAGTCTTTAAACTGTAATGGTAGTACTACATCAGCATATCTACGACTTCTTAGGGGTTTCAAATTATATATTAGTTTCATATTTGATTTAAGCCGATAGTACTAAGAGAAATTTCAAAACAAATACCAAAATCTCAAAGAGTCTCGTTGCTTATTTAGCATTTTAAGAACTATCAGAACCTTGAAATATTCAACAACGACTTTCTAGAAATTATCTGAATTCGAAGACTTTCCCCACATCCTACCTTAGTTGTCCTCTTTCTGATCACGATCTGGTGATCCACAGATAATTTTCAGATTTTCTTCTTGTGATTATTTCTTTAGTTTAGATATTTAGCAAATGGTAATTTGCTTGGATATTGCGTATGCAATTTTTGCACAATGTTTAGGTTCTGCAACGCTAAAACGAGGTACTCTTCCAAACATCTAGAATAATCTGTATTGTTTAGGTAAGTATACAGTACAGTGTCGGGAAAGAGCAAAATTGTTTATTTATTTAACTATAAATTACCTTATTTAAGTAGGAGAAATGGTTTGGGATTGCTGAAAAATTTGTAGCATTAAGTGTTTCAAGATTTTTCTCCCTAAACCGCTTTCATCGCGATGATGAAACATGTTTATATTTTTAAAAAGATCGTTCAACATCTACGGATGTAACATACTGCTGTAGTCTGGCACCCCGGTTTTGTGAATTCAGTGTTCATATTTTATTACGATCTGTTTTTCTCAATGTTTTGAGAAATTGGTCTCAGAATTTATTTTGTTTTTTTTTTTTTTAATAAGAGTTAGTTATTGAATGTATTGATTGGTTATTTATTTATTTATATGTCCAGTTGAAATTGTTTTCCCACTTTAGTATATTTTTATTTGTTCAGGTTAGCTCATGTCTATTTCGTAGTTTGTTTTCTATGATCATTGTGCGTTAAGTGCGGCGCACGCAGTTGTTATCTTATATATATGCGTCTGTTTGTCCTTCAAGGGCAGTTCTTTGACGAGATGCCGAGTGAGTACATGTAAATTTATTTTATTAGCTGCCATTTTGTCCTTACATTTTGTTTTTAGTTTTGAATTCGTGTTTTTGAGTTTATCTCATCCATCAAAGAACTCATTGCTATAATAATTGGTATTATATTATTGTGTACACAGATTGGATATAAGATCTTTTATTATTTCACGTACAGGAAGATATATTTAAGTTTAAAGAGTTAATTTTTCGTTTTTCTTATATTTTTGCTGTTTTGTAATTATTTTTAATCACCTCGGGTAAGATGAATAGAAGCATTGTGCTTGTAATTAAGTTTTCCTATTTTTAGTTCACTTGAATTCGCCACGATTAATTTAGTTTGCTTTAATTTTTGAAACCACGTGGATTTTTGTTGTAGTAAGGATTATCTTCCTGGACAATTTACCTCTTTTGTTAGGTTTAGAGGATTTTGAATTGTCCTCTAGAAATTGTAGAGTCTAATGCAGTTTTTGTTTTCGGCCAGAATCTTAAATTCATGGTTTTGTTTCTGCATAATTGTAATTAAATGTTTTTTTTTTTTTTTTTTTATAACAATAAATTTAATGATTGTTAACGTCATTCAAAATTTCTATTCTTTTATTTTTGAATCAACCATTTCAATCTTTGGGGATTTTAAAGAAATTAAATTTTTGAAACGCCCACATTTTATTTTTCATGATCAGTTCAATTGTGAGGGTAACCCTGAAGTTAAGAGTTCTTTTGCGCCCTTTTAAATTTTTATCCGCTGAGCTAGTAAATTTAAATTTTCATTTTGTTTTCTTTTCATTTTGCATTTATGCTGGTACGCCATCAGTACACAGCAATACGCATAATTAAAATCATCTTTATAGGTGGATAACCGATCAGATGCACCACTACCACTGTGTAGTCCGATTTGTACCGGCACAATGACCATTTATCGCACACTATACAAACTATTTTGACACCACCATAATGTAAATCCTGAAATTCACCGACGTACTTTTCTACATTATGAAACAATGGTCGTTTTCTGGAATTTTCTACGCCCGACATTGTATTACATTTACAATGCGTAAAACGTTAACGCACAATTATACTATCTCGCATCAAGACTCGACTAACATTGATACTAGATACTGGACACACGAATCAGAGGAAGTGATTTTACTGTCCTGAAGACATACTATGGCTAAACGTTCTGCATAGTGCGAGGCGAGTGGGGCCCGTGCAAGCAGATATGTTGGACCACTCTATACATAACGTTTGTGATACAACATAAGGGGGTTTTAAATGACTTTATTGTGCTAAAATAACAACATAATTTTATTCCACACAAAAACAAAATAAAAAAACAAAGAAAACACAATCTCAGCGAGATACTGTAAGTAGAAATATTTTATCTAAGCCTGTATCGTAGACAAAAATATACAGGGTTTTCCACGGAACTGGCTGGTTAGAAGTTTTCCGGCTTAACGAAATTCCTCAGTTTCAAAAAATTGTGGTTTTGCAACGATTGGCACTTACTTTCTTTCTAAAATATTTTCACCTTTTTTGCACTTCCGGTTAACCGGAAGTCGCCACGAACTTTGTTATTTTAAATGGAACACCCTATATATTATTATATTTTTGAATTTACCATAAAATTCTGTGACGATTACCATTAGGGTAATCTTATACCTATCTTCAACTGTTTCTAAGTATTACATTTTTGTTAAAATTTTGACATTTACATTGTTGTATGTAATTGATTAATTCTCACTTGATTTAAGTGTCAGAAATCTCCGACTTTGAAATCAACAAGTACTAACATTGTTTTACCAAAACGTAGAGAAAAAAAATTCAGTGACATTATACAGGGTGTTTAAAAATTAGTGACATATCCAAGAATTTTGAATGTTGCAAAACTTAATTTTTTCAAATAGAACACCCTGTACATTTTTCTATTTTTGGATGTACAATTAAATTCTATGCCGATTTGCTGTAGCATTCCCTATACCCATCTTTAGTAGTTTTCTTTTAATTACTCGTTTTGTTTATTACCGCTTTCAAATGGCGAATAATTTCTATCTGGTGGGCCATGATATAACATTAACAACAATTTATTATTATTAGTAGGTATTATTGTTATAATATTGTTTGTTACACGTCGCGTGTTCAGATCGATGAATATTATTGTGGAACTTATGAATTAGATATGTAAATATTGTGGAGGAACTTTATTCTAACCTAGATACTATAAATTTATTTTAGATTCACTGAGAATGCAGGAAGAACTTATAGAGAATTCAATGTAATTAAAGAAATTTATTGGTTGTTAATATATCTAACGGAATCCAGAAAATTTTGAAATGATTTCTCTTGATAGCTTGGTTTTCAAATTAAGGAAATGGCTATAAACGATAACGAACGACAACATAACATAAATTGTTTCCACTAAAACGTAGTGTGCTTGTCAGACAAATGTTTTAAAGTTTTTATATATTAAAGTATTTTCAAAATTATAAGATTTTTATGAAGAGTATTTAGATACATGCTAACTTAACAAATGCAGTTTACAACTAGCATTAACTTGAACCTATGACATAGGCATCAAAAAAAAATACTCAATGTGAATTCCGTTTAACGTCCAAGCATTTTAATTATTCGACCGTCTGATATGTGTCGCCCTTATACTTTTCACTTCAACTGGGTCTAAATTCATTCAAACGTTCTCGTCACACGAATCATTAAATTTCTGCTTGGTAGTACCGAAAGTTTGCGTAAGTGTGTTAATCTGTGTAATGTATTGTTTCAAAGTTTTCTGAATTTTATTAGATATATTAGCGCGATAATAAATTTCTTTAATTACATTGTAATTCTCTATACAAGTTCTTCCTGCATTCTCAGTGAATCTAAAATAAATTTATAGTATCTAGGTTAGAATAAGTTCCTCAATATTTTTTCATTATCTAATTCATAAGTTCCACAATATATTCATTCGATCTGAACACGCGACGTGTAACAAACAATGATTATAACAATAATACTTACTAATAATAATAAATTGTTGTGATGTTAATGTTCATGGCCCACCAGATAGAAATTATTCGGCCATTTGAAAGCGGTAATAAACAAAACGAGTAATTTAAAGAAAACTACTAAAGATGGTATTAGGAATGCTACAGCAAATCGGCATGGATTTAATTGTACATCCAAAAATAGAAAAAATGCACAGGGTGTTCTATTTGAAAAAATTTAAGTTTTGCAACATTCAAAATTTTTGGATATGCACTAATTTTTAAACACCCTGTATAATGTGACTGAATTTTTTTTCTACGTTTTTGGTAAACACTGTTAGTACTTGTTGTTTTCAAGTCGGGAGATTTCTTGACACTTAAATCAAGTGAGATTAATCAATTAATAACAACTGTTAATGTCAAACTTTTAACAAAATCGTAATATCTTAGAAACAGTTGAAGATAGGTATTATGATACCTAATGGTAATCGTCATAGAATTTTATGGTAAATCAAAAATATAATATATATTATATAGGGTGTTCCATTTAAAATAACAAAGTCGTGGCGACTTCCGTTTAACCGGGTGTGCAAAAAAGGTGAAAATATTTTAGAAGAACGTAAGTGCCAAATGGTGCAACCCCCAATTTTTTAATTGAGAATTTCGTTAACCGGAAACTTCTACAGCAGTTCGTGGAAACCCTGTATATTGAAACAACCAATATAAAAGCTTAATGCTTTTAAACAAATGCTGGAATATCATTTGATGAAAATGTCTCTGCAGATTACAAAGGACAAAAGAAGAAAGAGACATATGCGAATAATTCTTTACAACCAGAGTAATCTAGCGTTAAATATTCGTGACTTCGTAATATCTTGCAATTCAGTAGGAAACTGTGTACCTATAATTAGAAATGTCTAAAGAGAATGATATTTTCCATAGAATGCTAGCAATACATTGAATTAGTTAAATGCTCATTTGATAGATTTTGCTAGACTAGATTTCCTAAAGTAAACGATTTTAAATTTATTTTATCTAATTAATGTCACCTAGTTTAAGATATCCACCAGTGTTGGTCAAGTTGGGGAATGATTCTACAGCATTAGACAGTTACTGCCGTGTGTCGCTCTCAGTAATCACATTAACACTGCTCCCACTATGACGCGAACTAACACGGTGTATCTAGTTGCTGTAGACATTTATTTATTCTCCATCTTGCCCAACACTGATATCACATTATATATCATTTGTGCAAATCTTGCGTACCTTCATATAACCATCAACGGTAATGTTGCCACATGACAAGCTCTTATTATTAAATTTTTTTCATCAAATTCTTACTCGTTACCACCCAAAAGTAAGAATTTGTCACAAATTTGTTTTATGTGTATAAAAAATCGCCGTTAACGGGTTTACATATAACAGTAAAAGATAGACAACCAATCGCACATACTACTTACCATAGTATCAAGGCGCACCTTGATTTTGTTAAGGAACTAACCTGCAAACAAACAAAAATAAATTTATCAGTGAATGTTAAATTACATCCATAAAATAGGCATACAAATACATAATTGTAAGAAAAAGTCAGCCAGTTTGAGTCGCAGCTAGATGGTTGTAATTTGATGTGCATTATAAATAGGTGTAATGCCATGTAGCTTCTATATTCACCAGCAAAGGGGATCACCGGTTTTTCTATCTTTCGTCATTATAAAGGCATTTCTGATGTATTCAAAGAAGGTCCTACAAGTCATCCATCCAGTCTCATTGTGCCTTAATTCTCGGCCAGTAGGCGAATTGAAACCAATCTCATTTGGAACACATCTTTCGTAGGGTAAAAAAATAGTTGAAGGAATAACTTCAGTTGTTCATGAGGAAGCGATGAATCTCGTTATTTGTTCTTTTCTTTTTCTATCTATTTCTAGAACATTGCTCAACGCGCTTTTTTTAAAATTTTTCTTCTGATTAAGATAAAATCTGGGTTTCATTGCATTATGTGTTTATTACTTTTCGGTTGTTACAGTTACAACAGTAATTGTAGTCTATAAATAAATAAAATTCTAAGATCAAACTTACATACTAGAAACCCTTGTAGAGATGGGCGAGGAACGCTGCAGCTCGCGAATACAGCGCCCTCCTATGGCTCCATCGACTCCTTGGTAAACCAATGGAACCCTTCTAGCTTAGGTGGGGTAGCTGACTTCGTGAGATCAGAGGACCTTTAACGAACCCAGTATTATATATTTTTGGATCTCATGGAGTAGTGTTATTGCTCTCACTTTTGGGATACCTAATTTTTGTAAATTGGTTACCATTTCAGGCCTAATTCCGTCCCAGAACTCCGACTATTATTGGTAAGAAGATGATCTCATATCCATTGTATGTGCGTCTCAACTCACACAGAAGTTGACTGTATTTTTGGCGTTTCTCAATGTCTTTCTCTTGGACATTTTATAACACACATACGCTTCTCTTCATGGTGAATGATAACCATGTCTGGTCTATTTGATGTGATCTTTGTGGTCGTTGCAAATCCGTAATCCCAATAAATCTTGACACTGTTATTGGATACAATGGTCTCTATGTTCGTCTTTTGATATGGTCTTATCAGTTCACTGTCTATCTTATATTTATGTCTTAAATGGAAGTAGATCACTCTAAGTGCATTATTGTGTTCTTCAATATTACAAACGTTCTCGCATATTTCGGGAACGCGGCTAAAAGATGCATTGTTGTCTCCGGTGACATTTTGTACGATCTAGAGGTGTCTGAGATCGGCAATTTAAACCTCTTTTGGTCTGCCAAGGAAGCAAGCACCCATCCTTAGAGGTATTGTAGCCCTCTGTCTCTGAGAAAAGGCTATTCCGATGTTAAACCGGAAAGGGTTAATTCCGTTATAATCGTTGTTCCGCAATGCATCTAAAATACTGTGAATACATGTTCTTCTGCATATGTTCTGCTCTAAGTTTCTCTATTATACGCTGCTTTTATTTTTCTTCCTCAATTGTTTCTGGGTGAGATGATCGTTAGGGTTTATATTGTTAAGGGGGATTTTCAAATCAATGTCGTACTCCTCCGCTGCTCTATTTGCATCACCGTACAGGAAGCTTCTTTTATCTAGTGTTTCCATTACTAATAAAGGGTATGTACTGGTACTTATTGTATGCGCCATTCTCACTACCACCAGACTGTATACGTCTTCAATGCGCTGGATCCCTCTTCCACCTAGCCGTCTTGGAAGATATATCCGTTGAACAGACGCATATTATTGATAGAAAGTTGGTATTTGATTTGGTATGGTATCATATAAGTACTTTTAAATTCTTATATTCAGCATTTAGGTATTTGATTGGTTGTGTGATTAAAATGTTTCTGTGCAGGGGAATTGTTAAAGAAACATATCTTATGATGTGATAATAGAAAGAAAACTCTTTACCAAACAAAACCTTCCAATAGCTTAATATAATTCCTCATTCAAATCTATTCAAATTAATGCTCACCTTAATCAAACCTCACT
Organism: Protaetia brevitarsis; assembly: GCA_004143645.1. Classification (NCBI taxonomy): domain Eukaryota; kingdom Metazoa; phylum Arthropoda; class Insecta; order Coleoptera; family Scarabaeidae; genus Protaetia; species Protaetia brevitarsis. Next base: position 53,108 of record RXPK01004821.1, read on the forward strand.
CACTCATATTTAGCTTCAGTTATGTTTGTACAACATACAATTATTTACTGTTTTTATCGCGTATGTACTAAGTTGTCTTCGTCGAATTTCACGATATTCCTCCTCCAAATACAGGGTGTATCAAATAAAAAAGTAAATTTTGCTTGGGTGTTAACCACACGACATATAAAGCACAAACCCACCGAAACCGGATTTCATCATTAAAGAATAAAAAAAAGTAAAATTTAGAGCCAAAAATTCTTTAGTCCGGGCCTGATGCAAGGAAACGTCATGTTAAGCAGCCGCTAAACGTGGTATTATGTATAAATACATTGCACTCATTTAGTATTATTCTTAATGGTATTGCCGTAAGTTTCATTTAACGTCATTCTGAATAAATAAAAGCCCTTGTAAAAATGCAAAACCAGACATTTTTAGATTTCTTCTTTTTGAAAATAAACATTCCTTTTTCTGTTAAGAGCATTCTACGTAAGTCTACAAGTATTATTTTTAAATATCCTGATAAGACGTTCGAGTTTTCACCGGCATATGCGACTTCAATAGTTACAAAAACGTAAATATTTTTCTTTTGCTTTGTCGAGTCGAGATGTTACGTGTTAATAAACGATACCACATGAATCTGAGTATTTCTTTTGGATATTATTAATCATATAACGCAAAATGAATTGAATCGAATTACACAGAAATAAATGTAGATACAGAAAATTTAGCAAAACACAGCCTGATTTTTGCCGATGCATCAAGCTTCGATTTTCTTCGATCGAACTGCACTATTATATCTAATGTTTGCGTTTATAAATTCCTCAATAGTATAAAAACAATACTCATGGATAAATGATTTTACATTTTTTTAAATGCATTTAGAGAACCGGCTTGATCTATATACCATCAGTTAGTGATATAAACAAATTACCACCCATAGTATGGGCTACGTTCATATAGTGATGTTTTATGAGCTGGTACACTTAGTTGATTTATTGAACGTGTTGTCATAAGATTATAAATATCTTTATTTTTAACAAATTGGCTTTCGTGACGTTTATAAAAGAGTAAAAGCTCATATAAGTACAGTGACCTCAGAGGCATTGATTTTTAATTGTTTAAATATGGTCGACATGATTCTCTAGTCGATGCTCCCATCATGCATCTTATTAGGCGCTTTTGATGGATAAGAATCTGTTTTCCCAAGGCGCCGATCCCCACAAAAACAATTGAATACGTAATCGCGATTCAGCATATGAAAAGTAAAAACATACGCAAGGCGCCCACACCGACTGCAGTCTTCAAGTTTCTGAGGCCATAGTACGCCGCACAAAGTTTTTTCTATTGTGTAACCAATGCTCTTCAAATTTTAAACGACAGTCAATCTCCCAATCCTAAAAACAACGCTGACCTGCTCTCAGCGATCGACCTGCCATCACATCCGAACGTAAAGACTGCTAACAGCATCCAACACCAGCGCGAAACTGTATTAATTTTGTTTTTCTAGAGTTTATAAAAGTTGGTTACCTTCACACCAGGAGCGCATATCTGAAATAGTTTTTGTCGTACTGATAGCAACGACATCAGCGTTGGATTAGCGATACAACAGCTGGTATCATCAGCATATTGACTAAAAGGATATGCAGGTAATGACAAACACAAGTCGGTTTACATATATGACAAACAACGTAGGCCCTAAGATGGACCCCTTGAGGCACACCGCAGTGATACTGCAGGCGAAAGATATGTTTACTAATCTCATTCGCGCGACTGTGAATAGCAATGAAAGATTTTCGTTGTTCAGTACGACTTAAGTAGCTCTGGGGACCGCGTATTCCATATGCCCAGATTTACCTTAAAGGATATCTAATTTAGTGTGTCAAATGCCTTTGACAAGTCAAAAAATTACACAAGAGTAGTGTCCCAGCGTCCAGGTGTTTTGTAATGTGACCATGATATTATGCATGGCGTCCAATGTAGATTTTCCCGATAAGAAACCAAACTGATGGTTAGAAATATCTATCTTCTTCTGCTAAATAATAACTAGACGCGTATTTATAATTTTTTCAAAATTTTAGTAAGTTGCCGTTGGTATGGCATGGATCTTAATTCTTGGTTTCAAATTTGTCACCTTTTTATGAACGGGAATGACTTTACTAATTTTTTAATTTATCAGGAAAAATACTTTGTAGATTATTTATTTATTAGAACAGCCATGTTCTGACAGTACGACGCACAAACTTTCAAATAAAACAAAGGCATTCATCAATTCCCGCGAATTTTTCTCTGCCACCTCCAGTATAACGCGTTCAACTTCATACCTATCAGTTGGTTCGAGAAAAAAGCTACATTAACGCAAGTATATTGGGCGTGTCACTTATGATATAATGTCACGATTAAAAAATTCTTCCGTAAATCTTTCACATATGGTTTGAGGATTATTTATACATCTCCTGACGCACTACGTAGTGAAATAAATTCTATGCTAGATTTTAAGGGTTGGTTATTTATTAATAATGTGCCATGCTGTTTACTTTTGTTTGTTGATTTTTCTAATTTTCATAAATTTTCTTTTGTATTATTTACTAAAACTTTATATTTCTCCTTTTCAGTTGCATATGCACTTAATAAAATGGGTCTGTATTTTGTTTAGACAAATTATATAATTTCGGAGTTGATCTGCTTGCGGCCCAAGTAGCATGTCCACTCATCTTACCTTACAATCAACTCTAGACTTCACCAATGGAAACGACATATTAAAATAATACAAATAATGTTTTGTAAAAACACGTCAAATGTGTCTTCGTCCGGGTGTAGTCACATTCAACCAGCTCTCGCTGCTATCAAAGACTGGAACGCATGATATTCTCATTATGAATTTACGTCTGTATTCAATATAGGTTTATGTCTTGCTGGCTACTAATCTCCAACAGTTGAAAACAGTGTCAGACAAAATCGTCCTTCCCGAGAAACAAGTGTATGTGTGCGTAGTATATCAGCAAATATCTATCAATTAAGGTTGAAGAAGTACGTTATTCTCGTGGGATTTGTAACGTATGGGTACCAAGTTAAAACAATTAAAAACACTTTTGACACTTTAGCTGACCAGTCTCATCCAAAAATTTACATTGAAGTCACCGCAGACAATTACCGTATGTTCTAAAGTTGTGATTTCATCAAATACCTCAAATAATTTGTTATTAAATGTAGACAGGTTACCAGTTGGCGACCTGTACAAACATACCACAACATATTTAATATCACCTAGGGTCACTGCCGCACAAGCATACTCAAAATGTTGTTCTTCTGATTCAACGGAACAATATAGAGCACCTGCAGATATATCATTACGTACAAAAATTGCAACGCCCCCTCCCTTTAATTTTGTGCGGGTAGTTGTAATTAATAACCTTATACTGATTTAAAGTAATATTGGAAAACTCACTGTCTAAAAGCCAATGTTCTGATAAGCAAACAATATTTGGAAAATCAATTTTATTCAGTAGTGTTTCTAGGTATGCAATCTTGTTTCGCAGACTACAAACATTCAAATGCATCAATCTGTTTTTAATTACGAAGTTTTCTTTGTGTTCAATATGTCCAGAAAATTTAGTGCAGTTCGATCTCGAGTCTCCCTCTCACTATTAACAATATTGACTTCAATAAGATTATCATAATTTATATAATTTTGATTATTTGTATGTAGGAGTGTTGTCATATAATTACAATTTTCAATATAATTTACAAAAACATGACGCATTATATGTATTTTATTCATCCTATGTAGGTGCAAATTAACATTTCTAGTAATAATCCTATTAACGTCAATATACATAAAATTATCAATAGATTTAACAATGTTATATAAATTACAATTGAATTTATAAACAAGTCTGTTATATGCTAATTCGTTCACCCGGTAAGGTATCGTCAAAATTACAAAATTGTATGAGACAGAGATATTTAGATATATCTTCAATCACATCTTCGAAGAGACCATTGGGCTTAAAAAAGGAATGGACTAAGTACGATGCCCCAAAAGTGTATGATGTAGATATGATTACAGCTGCTACATATTATTATATTTACCTCTATATCTGATACACCCTGTATAACATCCAATGATACAAGTCCAGTTCTCACGAACAAACACTGTCCCAATACCATCCGTCACAGGTCACAGTATCGAACCTCTCAACCTCGATGTTGCGCTTGTGTAAGTACTACGTCGGAAGGTGGCAGGCAACGTTGGCATTCGGGAAATTCACACGAGACCGGCATACGGTGCGTGAGAAGGCATTCCCCGACGCGAACAGGTAGGCGGTTAATTTGCTCCGGCGAGAGCGACGAAGCGAGACTCATTTAAATTGTAAACTAATTATTAAGTATACAAGTTATTTATCTTCGTGAGTATGTGGCGAGAGAGACAAGCTGCGATTCTGGGGGATTTCTTTGAGCGATACTTTCGTAAGTAGTATGATTCAATTTGGGGCGCGACGTTTTAAGTTCGGCGAAACTGAATTAGGTATGTGGAGGTGTTCGGCGGTTAATTCTTCTTCTTATAGGGTGTCATCTCGAAGAAGGGGAGCAGATGAGGGAATTTAGTTAAGAATTTCCATCGAAGAGGAAGTTTGAATGGAAAAATATTTATAAGTTCGTTAGGGAAATATTTCAACAATAGCTTAGGTAATTCTTCATGTTATTATGCTAATGAATCAATGTTTTTATACATACTAAAATTTTTTTGGTAAAATTCCTGTACGAATTTGGGGTAATCCATGTATTGTATTTTACATTTAGAAGTAATACTTTTTAACTTCATGTAACCTAGAATATTGATGTAAGAATTCGAAATTCCATCCTGTATAATGCGAGAATTTAAATTCATTTTCTTAATGCGTAGTTGATAAGTACCGTGGCATTTGCAAAAGCAAGCGTCTGCCTCACCGGAGACAACAATCTATCTTTGTTTAAAGGCTCGCGTAATTAAAATAACATGGTAACACTTTGTATGTTATCTATTACTTTGTTCAATGAATGTTATCTATTACCTTGTCCATTGTATGTTACAAAACCCCGGTCGCCAATTCCCACGTTACGCTATCAGTAGGTCGTCTGAAAGTCAGAAAAATAACGCTTTCGGTCATATTTGCGCCCTTCTGTGAAGAGAGGCCGAACTAGTTATCGGTGCAAAATAACGTCACAACTAGAGTTTATAAAAACCCTTAACATAGCGGTTTGGAAGGAACTAATTCCGTGGTCTTCGTTAAAGCTTAAGTAAAAGCACGCGTCTCTTTCGTCGGGCGAATCTAAAACTTAAAATTGGGACTTCTTTTTTTAGAATTTGTAGATATAATACGCTTTTAAAAATATAGGAAGCAAAAGCTTTCCTCGCGGGGTGATCAGTGATTTTGGAGATAAATTCATTTCAGAGTTTCCCCCTTTTTTTTTTTTTTCTTGGCATAATTTTGCTTGTGAGTGTTGTGTAAGTTTGTGCCCTAAAATTTGGATTGCGTGAAGAATTATAATTTCCCACATCGGCCGGTAAGATGTTCAGAAATTCCGCTTGAAACTAACCAATGCAAATACATAAAAATCGTAACTCGTTCGCTCTCTCTCTCTCCCTTATTAAATAAATTTTGTAGTAAAATTACTTTTGCTTATGTTAAACGTCAATATAGTTTGTAAAATATTTATTAAGATATTTGTGATTTGGATTGTTTTTTTTTAATCTCTTGTTATTTCCTTTAATCGTGTAGCTTGTTAGTTTAATTTCAAAGTCTCCAGATTTTCAATAAATAATTTTAAAATAAGTCGTTCTATTATTCGTCATTTCAAAAGAAAGTCCATCTTGAAAGAGGAAGCCGACGAGAAGGTAGTCAACCATCTTTAGGCTAACTAACGCCCTGCTTCGACTGACCGAGGAAAAACACTGTTGGAGAGCATCTTGGCTAGATTATCTAAAACCAATCGCTACCGAACAAAAAGTTTGCTTTCCAGCAGAGGCTGGTCGCTCAAAAGAAGCGAGGTGTGGGTTAATCTGTGAGACGGAATTTGGCCTTGTCTTATTAGAAATTGGGCTGGCCAATCCCAAAAGTCTCCAGATAGGAAAACCCGTTTTCCATTCGTCATGTTGTTAAGTAGAGAGAAAATCCATAAAAATACCGTGTAACAGCGGTAACGCGGTAGCTGGCTTGTAAATGTGCAAGAATTTTTGAAATCTTTTATATTGGAATATATGTAGATGGATTGGATCTACAATTTAAAAATAATGTGCAATATACAGGATGTTCCAAAATTTAGCAGCGCATCAAAGTTATGTTTTTCTTATGGAACGCCCTGTATTTTATGCATTTTTGAAAATGTACATTAAAAACTAGAACAATTCTATTTAAGGTTCCTATAACTTAATTTTATGGTTTATGAGATATTTCAATTTGTTTAAAAATGCAATGTTGCAAAAAAAGTCTAGTATCTCGGAAACGAATTAATCTAGAGAAGTGAAATGAAAACCGTAAATATCCTTATAAATCCTTTGCTGATTGAATGCGACATTCAACGTTTTCTAATAGTATACAGGATGTTCAAGTACCTAAGTCAAAGTTTGTGAATTTTACTTGTGCGTAACTTTGTTATTTTAAATGGAACACCCAGTATATTTTTATGTTGATAGATAGAAATTTTTATTTTCTTTAAACCAGTATTAGGAGTCCTTATACCTATCTCCACTAAATTTTAAGTTATTTGGATTTTTTTAGATGGTCTAAGTAAATTGTCATTACCTTAATTTAATCTAGGTAGCTGGTGATTTTTTTGAATGTGTCAATTTTCCGTGCATCCCGTCAGTACCATTAAAGCATAGTCGTTGCAAGAAACAGCTGATATGATTTAGTTGCTGGCGAACAAACTTTGTGAATTTTATTCGTCCGTAACTTCGTTAGTTCAATTGGAACATCCGGTATATGTTTACATTGATTTATTTAATTAATTTTACTATTCGAAGAAACTTAATTTTTCATAATTTACCTGAATATCATAAACGCTAAGAAGTACACACAAACTAAACAAAACAACAGTAAATATTTTTGTATAAAAAGATAATAACAAGGGATTTTTGTATGTGTCTATAAAATAAAGGGAAAAAAGCACAAAAATAAACGAAAAGGCACTAGCATTCAACATAATTGTCATTTTCTCCAATGCACAACTTAGCTCTCTTCAAATGCTCTTCTAATGTTCCTCAGCATATTTGGTGTTATCTCTTCTGATCCACCTATTAGGAAATTTCTATCAAGGTAGTTTCTGACGAACCTTTGAAATGGGCAGAAGCCCGTCTAGTTGAAACCACATCAAGTTTCTAATATTTAAGGGAATGTTTTCCAAAAGGGCACAAAAGTCCCTCTTAAAGAAGCTTAGAAATTCGCTTCCATTTAGGTGTCTATTGAAGAAATGTGGACCAATTACATGATCACCTATAATACCTCCAAACACGTTCAAACTCCACCTATGCTGTCGATCCAAGGTATGAAAAAGATGACGATTTTCGGTATCATAATAATGGAAATTGTGACAGTTTACTAGTCCGTTATTATAAAATGTGGAGTCGTCAGTGAATAGAACATAATTAAAAAAAAATTATTATCTTCTGCGTATCTATCGAGCGCCCACACGCAAAATGAACTCTTCGCTCATAATCCATAGGGTATAATTATTGCTGGTGTTTGAAAGTGGCAGGATGGTATTTGTGTTTTTTCAGGTCCTATAGATACGGCATGTGACTTAATCCAATTCCTTAGCTAATCTTTTCTTGTGCTGCTATGCGGTTCTTCTATATGACTGCACTAAATACCACAAATTCATTTCTTCGCTTACAATTGTTGTTTTATGTCGCTTCATGTAAGTAACGTTTGCCTGTGGTACAAATCGGTCCAACAGTTTTTCAATACCCTTTTATCTGATGTTTTCGATTAGGGTACTTCTGCGCATACATCACCCAGACGCAGGAAGCCAATTTTCTGACACTCACCAACAACTAAAATCATATCAGTTCTTTCTTGCAACGAGTATGCTTTCATGGTGCTAACTGATACACATCAATTGACACATTCAAAAAAATCACCAGCTACCTAGATTAAATTAAGGGAGATAATGACAATTTACTTAAACCACCTAAAAAACCCAAATAACTTAAAAACTAGTCGAGATGGGTATAGGGACTCCTAATACTGGTTTAAAGAAAATAAAAATTCCTATCTATCAACGTAAAAATATACTAGGTGTTCCATTTAAAATAACAAAGTTACGCACGAATAAAATTCACAAAAGTTTGACGTAGGTGACTTGAACATCTGTAGACTACTGGACACGTTGAATATCGCATTCAATCAGCAAAAGATTGCCATTTTACGGTTTTCATCTCACTTCTCTAGATTAATTCGTTTCCGAGATACTAGACTTTTTTTGCAACATTGCATTTTTAAACAAATTGAAATATCTCATAAACTATAAAAATTAGGTATAGGGAACCTTAAATAAAATTGTTCTAATTTTTAGTGTACATTTCAAAAATGGCATAAAATACAGGGCGTTCCATTAAGAAAGGCATAACTTTGATGTACTGTTAAGTTTTGGAACAGCCTATATATTGCATATTACTTTGATCCACCTACATATATCCTAATATACAATATTTCAAAAATTGTTACCATTTGACCACCAGAGACCACGGCGTTACCGCTGTTACACCCTGTATATATGTATGTAAAAAAAAATTATCGAATGAAATATCCAATTGACGTCTTTGCAAAAATGAGAAAAAGCATGAGTTGGTCTTGAACAAATTATTACGAATTTTTATCCACAAAATTGTGTCAATTTCTCCAATACAAGATATACCACGCCTCGTCATTGATACCTAGCGTATAAAATTATTCTTTTTCCACGCTTTACATCCATACATTGAATAATTTTGAAATTACCAAACCACCAAATAGCCAATTAATCAATTTCAGCGAGCGCACTTTTGACATGCCCGCCTATCATCATCATCATCAGATACCCGGTTTTAAGTAAAATGAGTTGCACGCTTCCGACAAACGATATTACTGGCGCGAATGGCCGAACGAGAGCACAAATCAAATTAAATTAAATACCTATTTAATATATATCCAACACGCGTGGCCGATCGTTGGATTATATGAATATTCGTATGTTGTACGTACATGGGAAACGTTCCCGTGGTCAGTTGTAGCATTTCTACTGCCTCTATTTCATTTTACATTCGTTCCCCACAGTGTAAAATACAAAGCATGGCGCGCAGAGGGCCGTAGCTGCAACGAATACATCTACATATGCAACGCAGAGTCCGTATATTACCTACCAATAACAAAGGACGCAATTTAACCAGTGGCCAGAGCATAAACCCGGAACTATACGTTGGCTGCTACATAGCTGCTTGTTATTGCGTCATATATGACCGGCCATAGAGTCGATACGCATCATATTTCAGGCCGTATTTAAATATAAATTCGCAAATTAGAATATATGGGGCGGGCGGAAATACCTCGAATAATAATAACAATATCGTTTAGGGATTTATTGCAGTTATATACCTAGGCTTTGGGCGTTCAACGCGGATAGTTCCAGGGCTCCGACCGCTACCGTGAATGCGCCCCAATTGTGTGGGGCTGCGTCAGTTGGTTGGTGAACGCTATGACCGGATTTCGAAGGGTATACGCGCTCGAGGTGAATTTTGTTAATTAATAGATCAAAATTAACGTTCAACATCGAATTGGTTGAAAAAAAAAATTATTCAGTAAAGCGATTTTTCATTTTTATGACTTTTATTTACATCTAACCAATGGCGTAAAATACACCTCCGCATCTGAGGGGCCCTCAGATATTATTGTTAGCTATATTTTAGAAACACAGGGTGTTCCTAAATATCATGTACATAAGGAAGGGGGTAATTATTTGGTTTATTTTGTGCCTAAAATTTCATATAAACATAGGTCTGCAAACGCTTCGTTACCAATCTGCAGGGTGTTGAAATTTCAAGATTTTTTCACTTTTTACTGTATAACTCCTACAGTTTTTGAGATATTTTGCTCAAATTTGGAAGGTAGGTTACGCTATAAGGCCTGCATCATTAGCCATGCCAAATGATGATGTAAATCTACAGGGTAATATTTTTTTCGGGGTCATGCCTCTTTTTCACACCTGAACTTTTTTGCGATGCGCCACTGCTAGATTCTAAAATACGCAATAAATTTTCTGTCTTGTTTATCAACTTTTTGATCTCTGATGGTCTAGCAGGCTCTGGCTTTATTCAGATAATCACTTGAGTTTATTAATTTTAAAAGTTAAGGTGCTACTACCTGTTAAAAAATAGGATGACCCGGTTTTCGTAGCATTGTTTGATTACAATACAAAGTAACATAACTAATAACAATAACAACCCTAATTAATAACAATGACAAGGAAACTATGCTACAACAATTGTTGAAAATGTCCTCCTCCAACCCTTATACAGGCGTCCGCTCTTCTTCTCATTGATGCTCGCTTATCGTTTCAAATCCATCGATTATTCGATTTCGTAAGTCATCAACAGTATTCACAGGTGTTGTATAGAGATTTGAGATGTCCCCACAGGAAAAAATCTATACTATTTAAGTCAGGGGACCTAGGGGGCCAAGGCTGAGGTCCACCTCATCCTATCCACCTATCCACCTATTCTCATATATTTCATTTAAATAATCCGGAGCCAAAATAGAAAAATGTGATGGGGCGCCATCGTGCATATACCACATTTGATTTCTAAGTAAAAGGGGCAAGTCTTCAAGTAATAAAGGCAATTCATTCTGCAAAAACAGCCTGTATGACTGACCAGTAAGTCGACCAGGCAAAAAACAAGGACCAATCAAATTATCTCCAATTATACCACCCCATACATTTAATGAGAACTGTTCTTGAAAATGCGTTTTTACAATTTCATGTGGATTTTCATCTGCCGAGGTGTGGTTGTTGTGGAAATTCATAATTGAATTCCTTGAAAAATTCGCTTCAATTAAAAATGCGGTCTGCTGCTAGCTTATTAAGGTACCATTGGCAGAAATCAATCCTTAAAGGGAAGTCTCGGGGAAGAAGAGCCTGCACTCTTTGAATGTGGTAAGGGTATTGCAGGGAAACACGTAGAATACGCCAAACAACTTGATGACTAATATTTAAATGTTCACTGATTTTTCTGGTGCTGGTGCGAGGATGTCTGTCTATTTCATTCAGAACAGCCACTTCGATCTGTGGTGTTCTAAGAATACGTGGTTTACCTGCATCATTAGTATTCTTTTTAAAAGTTCCAGTTTCTCCAAGACGCCTATGAATATTTGAAAATATTCGATGATCGGGTATCATTCTATTGGGATAGCGCTCCATGTACAGACGCCTGGCTTCTCTTGCATTTCCATTCGCAAGGCCGTAGATAAAATGCATTTCAGAATTACTGAAATTATTTACAAAATTATAACGAGTAAAACTGTAGGAGTTATACAGTAAAAAGTGAAAAAATCTTGAAATTTCAACACCCTGCAGATTGGTAACGAAGCGTTTGCAGACCTATGTTTATATGAAATTTTAGGCACAAAATAAACCACATAATTACCCCCTTCCTTGTGTACATGATATTTAGGAACACCCTGTATATTGAAACAAATCATGGGCAATAGTATAGATCAAAAATTACAACTGCATCTACTTTTCATAGACTTTCAACAAGCATATGACAAAATAAAAAGATCAAAAATATATGAAGCACTAAAGGAACTAGACCTTCAGGAAAAGTAAGTAAGGCTAGTGAAAATGACGCTAAGAGAGACAGATTACAAGGTGCAAGTGAATGGACATATATCGGAGAGTTGGAGAGTTAAGAGCACTAAGACAAGGAGACCCAGCTCTCAACGTTGCTCTTCAACGTAATACTAGATAAGATTATTAGCGGCAGTGGAGTAAGAACAGGCCGCACCATATACAACCAATAGGTACAAATCATGGCATATGCAATTGATTTAGTAATTTTAACCAGAAACAATGGAAAATCAAGAGATTTAATAAAAATAATAGAGCAAGGAGCAAAAGAGCAGCGATTGAAGATAAATGAAAAGAAGACGAAATATATGAAGCTAGGTGCAACCCAAAACCCGCAAAATGGATCGTTTGAGTATATAGTAGCGAATGGAATACAATACAAATGCGAAGACACAGGACAATTAATTATCTGGGAGTAACCATAACAAATAAAGCAGACGAAAGAACGGAAATACAAGAAAGAACACGTAAAGGAATGAGATGTTTAGCAGAGCTAGGAAGGATTTTGAAAAGTAAAAGAAACATCGACAAAATAATTATCATTTATCAGGCCAGTGGTGATGAATGGTATCGAACTATGGAAGATTAACCAAAGGGAGGCAAAAGCAGTGGCAGTATGGGAGAGGAAAGCGTTGAGGGAAATATATGGAGGGGTGAGAGAGAATAACTAATGGAGACGAAGAACTCATGCAAATATATAGTCAACCCTCAATTGTTAAGGTGATAAGGCCCCAAAGAATGAGATGGCTGGGACATGTCGCCAGGTTACCAGACTCGAGGCCAACAAATCAGGTTCTGGAGGGAGGCATATCAGGTAGAAGAGCGAGAAGAAGGCCAAGAACGAAATGGCTCGAAGCGGTGCAAAAAGAGATGTGATGGAAGTGAGGGTCAGGAGTTCGAAGAAACTGATACGGAACAAAAAAGAAGGGGGGAGAGTTTGTAGCAAAGCCATGGGCACAAAAAACCTGCAGAGCTGAACATATATATTGCTATATTATCCCTAGTAACACAAATCTTTGCCCGGATAATCAATATTTTATTCACTTCTTTTTACATTATGTCATTTCTTAACTGACAAACTACATAATAATTCTCAAAACAAAACTATCAACAAAATATCTGCGTAGAGTGAGTTCACTTACTAGATAACGAAATTATGAACAATAAATTGTCAACATTAACTCTGACATATAAAACGTAAAAAAGACCACTTACAATTTTAGTTTCTAAAACTTTGGTATAGAAACGCCATAACAATATATTTTACAAATATATCGCAGTAAGCGAGGGGTGCCAGACAATATTCTGCGGGGGGCCCACAAGATTTTGAGATATTGAGATATTGTTAGATAGATAAAAAATGATGTGTTACCATACCGGCCATTTCATCAAGACCAAGAAAAATCTACAGAGACAGCTTGCATCACCTTGTACAGAGGGCTGTGTATGCTCTGCAAACCCAGGATTTTTTTTTGTGCACATTCCTCCACGTAGAGGAAGCATATGACAATACTTCCATAGCATCGATCTCCAAAGCATCGAGGAAGAAAACGATCGATGAAACAAACTGCAGATGGTTAGAGCACATACTTAGAGGGAAATCAGTTTACACAACCATCATGGGAGAGGCACTGGTGGCTCGGTTGGAAAGAATTTTTCCGCAGGATAGAGTTTTGTCCCGTCTGCTGTGAAACCTGGTCGTAGGTGAACTACTAGTAAAGCTGGACAATGAAGAGCATAAAACTTTGGAGTATGCAGATGATCTTGTCATTCTGACTCAGGGTAAATTCAACAACAGAAGAAAAAAATGAACAACGCTCTACAAATTGTAGAAGCATGAATCGAGAAGGAAGATCTAATGCTATGCTAGCTCTTCTCTTCTATCGTATGAGAAGGAATTGAAGGAAGTTCAGTCGAAGTTCAGGACGAGCTAATATTTTTCATATGAGCTGAAGGACTAGTCTTTAACCGCCACTTCATGGTACAAACGTAGCCCTGTAGAAGTCGTTTATACAAACCACGGGAACCCATTACTGAGCCTATTCCAAAGCCAATTCGTCAGGCGAATTGGACCCGTGTGTGGACGAATCCAGTTACAGAGTAAGAACCCGGCAACGTATAGGACGAATAGGCAGTATCGAGAGCAAGTTCGCCACACAATTGAGTTTTCTGCGAAGCTGATGTTGGATTCAAAGCATTTGGATCGAAATAATCACAGTCGAATTCGAGTTTTTGAATAGCACAGTGTATTTTATTAAAATTATATGCAAACAAATACAAAAATTTAATAAACAAATGACACAGATAGTTGAAATTGCGAAAAAGAATACCGACTTTCAGAATTTATATATAAAAACAAGTCTTAACAACAACATAATTTAGATTAGATAGAATTTTTTAAATTATTCTTTGGTTAATCTAAACTAATACTTAAATTAAATTAAGAGTTAAATTAAGTAATCAATAACACTTATGGTCATCTATACTCGTGCAACTAAAATTGTCGGCGCAGCGGAGTAAGTGCTGGTAGCAGCTGCATGCTTCACCAAAATTGAGAATGATTGTGTACTCCCGCACGTGTTTGGAGTTGGTACAACGTAGGATTTTGGGTTTTCTGAAAGTAAGAAACTTCCGTTCTAAATAAATAGTCAATTAAATTAGCCCTAAAAAGCAAATTGAGGTTACTCAGATGCAAAATTTTACGAAAAACTTAGCTTACAAACAGTAATTCGAGAACCATGTTATTGTAACTCGCTCCTAGCAGGTCTAATGACTGATTGGTCGAAATCCAAATGCTAAAATGATTGTATCTCTAAGCTTATAGATTGCCATAGCAACACCGCAAAATTTAATACTCGTTATCAAAGCAGGAATACCTTCTGTTTAGATTCAGGCTTCATATTTTTCTTCTTCAATCTGTTTATTACACATTTGTACCTTCATATAGAGGGGTATAACGATGTGGGGATGCATAACACACATTAGGAGTTCAGATTGTTTACGTGCCAACTTGTATCACAATACTGCGGTGGTTTTAATTACACGTAATGGCAAGGTAGCGACGGTTTAGTCTCTCTCTCTCTGTATGTGTGTGTGTAAACACAGGGGCATCTCGCCTTTCCATTAATGGGGACAACGTAGGTTATAACGTGAATAGTAATTGCGAGTAATTGCACGCATGCAGAGTGGTATCAGGTGGGTGACGTCTTCGAGCACAATCCGAGGAGGAAGTTGGCTAGAACTTACTGTGGAGAATATGTAGAAGCATTGCGTGAAAAGCTGCAGCCATTTTATTGGTATTAAAAACAGGAGTGGAGAAAATTTTACAATAAAGACAAGAATATTAAAGGGAAAATGTTTCTGAGGATCACATGCGAAAATGGCAGTTCTGACACAACTAAATAGCTTCGAAAATTGACAATACTACGCATTCGGCGTTATTTTAAATCTACTTGCCTTAATTTACAATAATAATTTTAATAACTGTCAAAACAAGAACAATACTGCAAACAAATATAGGTTTTAAAAAAAATTGTTAAGGATTAAATGTCTAGCGCACTCGTGGGGTTTTACTTTCCACTCGTGCATTATTGTTGGTGTACTTTTCGCACTCGTTATGTAATAAATTATTTTATCATTAAACTCATAAAATGAAATAAAGTTGTAGTAACGCTTAATAAGACAAAAGAAATTTAATCTGCCTCTCCTAAGAAGTCCCACCTTTGGTACTGCATCGTTTTTTTTCCAAATTACAGGTAAATAATTAACGAATTAATGTGTTTCCACTAATTACTGTAATAAATATTACTGCAGGGTGTCCCACAGAACTGGGTCATTAGATTTTCTTCAACTTTTAATATGAATTTGATTTTCAAAACTGTGCAGTGTAATCATGATTCACTATGATCTATTTAAGGAAAATATTTTCAAGTTTTTAGCATTTTCAATATACAGGGTGTTGATATCAATTTTCTTATTTTAAATGGATTGTGATTAAATGGAAATGTTAAAGTTACCGAATCATTTGCAACTAGTTTGTATGAAGGTTTCCTATCCCTAAACTCGACCGTTTTTGAAATATTTGCAATTTTGTCGAATTTTTGACGTTCGCACTTTTTCGAATAAAATTAAATATATCATGGGATATCAGGTATTCAGTGGATTTACTACAGTCAATGTTAGTACAAAAGACATGGGTAGTATAGTTATTATGGCAATAATGCACAAATCACATAGGGTGTTCGAAAAACGCATCTCCAATGTGGATACCTTTAAAAACCAACAAACTTTTTTTTTCAAATGGAACATGGTAATTTTTTACTACAGCTTGAATGCCAGCGTAAAATTCTAATTGATCGGCATGTAGGTTGATATACTATTCTTGATAGTTTTTGAAATATTAGCACTTCTTGCCTAAATTCCAAGTTTCGAAAAAATAAAATATTTTTTTCCTAAAAAAACCCTCGGTATATTATTTTTTAGAATGACGCGTTATCTATTTTTGCGTTATATTGTATGGTTTCCACACCTGAGATATTTATCATTGGAAGTAGTCCAATTATTAGTAAATTTTATGTAATTGTAAAAAAATCATGTTCACTATAAAATATTAACAAGCCATAATTATTATGTGACAGCGAACTTACACGTTAATTTTTTCCCTTGCTTATTAAATATATCGAAAATAAGGCAAATTAAAAAAAAAACATGGACATTACTAATGTATTCTGAAAGGACATTTATATTTGACATTTTCGAAGACTTTTAAACAGTTTGTATGTCTTCTGTATTGTTTACAGGTCCATATTACCGATTTTTGCAAAATTAAGACTCAAAGACTCAAACTAAAGTGCTCTATTCCCTTATTATATGTTTAACAAATATCATTAGAATATGGCTATTATTAATAAAATTAAAACAAAAATAGAAAAAATTTAACACCCTGTATCTCGGAAACGAAGCGACATTTGAAAAAAATTTATACCACATTTTCGTCTTAAAATTTAGTGAGGAATGTCATCATTTATTTTACCATAGAGGTTAAAAAACACCCTGTATATATATATTATTGTGATTTCTATAATAGATTTGCCTGACTAATGTTTAAAAAAAACCTTTCTAATTCAATCTGCCTTTTCTTTACAGATATCTTCCTCTATATCTTTAATGGTAGACACAATAGAATTCCAATTCACTAGATGGCTGTAAATTACCGTATGTGCTCGAGATATCTAGAGTTCACCAGTGATCTCTCCTCTTACTAACCAATGAGTAGTTATACTTATACTTTTCTTTCCGTTGCGTGATTGTTACCCAAAAGTAGATGCACGGTCTGTCTATCTCCTAAATAGCTAACTTGTATATTATTATGTTCCATTCTGTTAAATATTGAATTTGTAGTTGAATTCATGTATCAAATGAGCTTTTATTAATAAAACAGTGTGGATTATTAATAGCTTGTATAATTTACTAACAAATTTACATCAGAAACATATAAAGAGTACGAGAACTCTTACCCAAGGTGAGCATACTTATTTGGAATGTTGAAAACAAATATTATCAATTATCCAGTAGGTATACATTTGGATTCTTACATTCTCAAAATAACTATTAAATATCCCGCTATCATAAGAGAAAGAAAACCACCAACCACGTCTACCAACTTATACACATTAAAATTTCAGTATCAACTGTCATGAAAAGTAACCTCAAAATGTTCGAAATGTTAAATACACAGAAATTTAAACAATGTTTTGACCAGATACCACGTATATAAGCTTGCACACACCCCAGATTACTTCAGAATGGGATTTCCTCACAGTGACGGTCCAGATGTTGCAGAGAAGGGATAACATCGGGAATACAATACCGGTATCATAAATATCCGGGGAAAAAAAAACATCCTTCACAGCATCCAAAGTGCATAATTGTATTCGAAACAACAGAGACATGTATGATGCCATATAGAAAATGTATCAAGGTATACTAAACACAGCAAATTCTTATAATGTTGAACAATCTTGACGTTTTTTCTGTATATTTTTAGGTCGAAGGTTACATGGATTTGAAAATAAGATCCCCTTCGATACCAGATATACGACAGGAATATCATTTAATTCATTATACTTGAAGAAAAATAAAACAGTTTTCAAAGAAGATTTTTTTATCAATGTTTTGGAATGAACAGCGCCTTGATCAGTTGTTGAATTTGATGATTGTTAAGATCACTGCACTGAACATCCGCGATTCGCCACCCACGGGTTGTAAGGCCGTATAGGTCTAATTAATTCTTGATCGGCGACAGTTTGTAGATTAAAACCAGATATTATGGCAAATAAATATATATATATTAACACTTAAATGAAAACACACAAAACGGTACACAAATATGTTGATTTGAATTGGAGATAGTATTGTTGTTATTGGTTGGTTGGATGCTCTGATACTGCGATACTGACACTGATAGTGGTACTGAATTAGTTGCAAGTTTTCTGGACATTTATATGCCTCGGGAATGCATCAGGTAATGTACAATACTGGAAATTGGTAATTGTAACTAGCCTAAACTGATATAAATTAAAAGGTCTAGAATTAGCAATAAAGATTATATCCTAGGCCCTAGGAAGTAATGTATACGATAAATCATAAACTAAGGGTTTAACAGGAAAGTACAATAGTAGTTGGTCAACACAGGATCATTGAAATGTATAAAACCTTAATTACATGTAGAATTTAAATATACAAATGCCCCTAAGAGGTGAGACCATAAATATAAATACGGTGCACAAATAGTATGTAGATTAAAGATTTGGAAATTCCCATTTCACTTAAACCTAAATAGTTTTAATTGCTTATTGTAATTATTAACTGTTCGGGCAATGTATGAATTTGCGCGAACAATCAACACACACCCATATCCAAGGATTTCCACTCATTTATTTCCTACGAATTACATTGAGTCACTACCCCATTCAACTAAAGTCGAATCCTGGAATACCAAAATATCGTACAGTTGCCAGACGATAAATTATATGTTCAATTTCCACGGCTACTAATGGGAATTAACCCAAATTATACTGGACTTACAAACAGGTGTGTACTTAAAATAATAATTACATCTAATATGGTTGATAGCTTTCCTCTTATGAACCACTCCAATATATTTAATTAAAAGGTGCAAAAAGGTGAAACTTCATTATTCTACTGGACGACCATTTTCATAATTGTTATGGGAAATACTACTATATTCTATTAATACTAAATTATGTGTAATAAACTCGAAGTTTACATTAAAAGAAAGAGCACATCCACCTTAGTAATATTCACAGACAGAAAACAAAGCGTAATCACTTTCCCATGACTCCATATGAAACTGGGATATAGTACATATAAATAGAACGATATTGCCTTGCAGCCATTCCCTATTTATACAAGAACCTACACGTTTAACTATCTCACCTCACATCCTGCGCGTATAAAATCCTTATGTATATTCATGAACGTAGCGTATAACAGGTCTTCTTGCCTTTTCTCATCGTAAAGGTATTAATTTCTCACACGGTACCTCCACCGTGCGCCTTTCTCTCTCTCTCTCTTCCTCTTTCTATACGTATTTGTGTATGTCCTTGCCAACACGAACGCGCGCCCAGAAAGAAGTTTCCCGAAGTTTACTCACTCCCAGAGAACCTGCCAGCCACCCAGTCAGCCAGCGCTAGCCGGGAATGAATCTAATGCAAGCGTAATACAGTAAATTAAATGCATTACTCCGCCTTTTCCAGCCAAATAAAGCCGCTAGGAGGTATTTTACTGCCACCCTGACCTAGTTGCTGCAGATACAATTACGGTTGGTCGGCCTCTTAGATCCGTCCCGGATATCAAGCGGTGCGACTCGCTTTTATCTTGCACGGTCCCGTAAAATGCATAAAATATACTCAGTCTATGCCGGGGAAATCCGCGCTGTCGCGTCTCATAACCTGAAGATGGCGTTTTAATTTGATAATAACGTACGGGATTAGGAATTTTTATTCTCTCGGTAGATGGAGTGTTTATTCAGGTAGGGCTTTGAAATTGTTTGTCTTTATTTACGTCATGGTAAAAAAAGCTCAAAGGCTCTACTCTGATAAGCCATTGAAAAGTGTCCTTAAAGCTATCGAGCTGAAATTGAAGTCAATGAGTACTACTGCCACATTTTACTGTAAATACCAAAAATTAGTTCAATCGATGCCACCCCATTCGAGATATTAGCATAAGGGTGGAACAATCCAATATTTTTTCTAAGGAATTAGTTAAGTGATAGCTTAGGTAATTCCTGATTGGTTTGGATTGGAAGGCCAGCTGTAAAGCAGCAAGAATAGGGGACACAACAGATCTTTAAGGTCGCAATGTAAATTTCACCCTTCTATCTACATACATACATACATACATACAAGCTATCACGTTCAAAAAAATCACGTAAGTAAACACTGATTATGGGCATGCTATAAAAAATCAGGAACTAATTCCGTTCACTCAGTTCAAAGTTATCAATATTTTCCTCTTTTCAGGGGTGGTTTTTTTGAGTTTGGTTTAAGGTGCAAATTTGGCTTTCTGTTATATTAAACTAGATACATTTAGGTTTCCTATATATTTTTTTCAGTTTTTTCTGTGTGGTAGAACATATAAACAAAAAATAAAATCCCTTTGAATGATTTTATTAGGGGCAATTTGTTATTGGTTATTTTAGGGTTAAAATAATTATTCGTTGATCAATTTCAACAAGATTATTTATATAAATATTTCCCTAGTAGTTATATAAGCATCGACATATAAAAAAGAATATTATAACAACAAAATAATATTTGATTCCATACACGCAGTTCGAAGTTATGAGTATTTTTTCCTTTTGGTGGATGTTTTTTCAAGTTTTATTTAGGAATTCAACTTGATTTTTTTGTTACCTACAAATGTATGCATTTGGGTACAATACGAGGTCTGATCAAAAAATAACCGTTATTTTCAATTTTTTTAAAAATATTTATTTATTCATCAATAACTATCTTGTCCCCTTCAAAGTAATGCCCCTCAGATATAATACACTTATGCCAGCGTTTTTTCCAATCCTCGAAACACTTCTAAAACGCGCTTTTTAGTATCGCCAACAGCTCCTGTTTCGATTTTTCTTTTATCTCCTCAATCGTAGCAAAACGCTTTCCTTTCATCGGTGTCTTCAGTTTTGGGAAGAGGAAAAAGTCAGCGGGAGCCAAGTCCGGTGAATACGGTGGTTGAGGCATGATAACGGTTTTGTTTTTGGCCAAAAACTCACGCACAAGCATCGATGTGTGAGCTGGTGCGTTATCATGGTGCAAAATCCATGATTGTTTTTTCTACAATTCTGTGCGTTCTGACGAATTGCTTCGCGCAAACGGCGCATAACTTCAAGGTAGTATTCCTTATTGACAGTACGACCTTGTGGCAAGAATTCATGATGCACCACGCCATTGTAGTCGAAGAAAACAGTGAGCAAAACCTTCACATTTGACCGAACTTGACGTGCTTTTTTCGGTCTTGGCTCTTCTGGACGCTTCCATTGGGATGATTGGGCTTTGGTTTCAATGTCATAGCCATACACCCATGATTCGTCACCAGTTATGACCTTTTTGAGGAAATCTGGATCGTCGTTGACGATGTTCAACAGCTCCTGAGCGATGTCCATGCGACGTTGTTTTTGCTCAAAATTTAGCAATTTTGGAACAATCTTCGCTGCCGCACGTTTCATGCCTAAAACATCCGTAAAAATTGCTTGGCATGAGCTGAACGATATGCCAACATCACCAGCAACCTCTCTGATAGTGATTCGACGATTATCCAAAATCATTTTCTTCACTGCTTCAATGTTTTCATCGGTTGTTGACGTGCTCGGGCGACCAGGACGAACATCGTCATTGACATCTTCTCGGCCTTCCTTAAACCGGTTATACCACAATTGAACTTGTGTTCTGCTCGTAGTAGACTCGCCAAACGCCACAGTCAACATTTCAAATGTCCTTGCGCATTCAATTTCATTTTTTACACAAAAGTTAATACAGTTTCTTTGATCCATTTTTTCGAATAGTAAAAAATCGAAGAGCACACCAAAACACGACTAACCTTTTTATCTGTCAAAAACAAACTGACAATCCAAAATGGCTGATATTACCAACATATATAACAGACATGTGTACCAACATAACAGAAAAAAAAATGCAAAAATCGAACATACGTAACTCACGAAATTTGAAAATAACGGTTATTTTTTGATCAGACCTCGTATATTGTAACGCTACAGAGTAGCATACAGCCCGGTGGAAAAAGATAAATTTTAAAAAATGATACTTTAATTAAATTAGTGAAAATCAAATTATTCACATCCAAGTGTCATCTATATTTATTAATTTTAATTTAGAAGTGTGCTCTCTCACAAGCCAGATGGCATGCAAGGCGAGAATTTCCGATTGAAGCACGTTGACATAAAAAAAATAACGAATGGCCCCTCTTATTATCTCAGTACGTGTGGAGAAGGCATGGAAGACTATTGTCCAAAATGTCCTCTCCTTCAATCTGCATGTTCAATGATCAGTTTCCAGGATGTCGTAAGCACGATAGAGTTGTACCTCGATAGTGATCAATCTCTCATGTATAATGAAAACATTTAAGTGTGAATAAAAGACGGGCTGTTGAATCGTTTCGAACTGAAAACTTTTAACCGACTTGAAAGCGATTGTCTTCAACAAGGAGTACAACTGTCTCAGAAAGTCCGTTAATTTCATCGACGTGAGGGGAAAATACTTTTAATACATGAAAATGCCCATGTGACCGAATGGACTGTCGAATGTTTAAACAAAATGAAAATAAATAATAATTGCAAAAAATTACAATTTACAATTAAAATATAATAAAGGTAGGTGTCTCGGATCATGAGAAAAATACATTTAAAATTTTGCAACATTTATTACTATGTAAAATTAACAACATTAAAATTCATTACTGTGCACAAAAAGTAGGCAACTATTTATACACATAGAATTGTGACAGAAACCCAATTTCCAGCAATTTCCCATGTCTTTCTGTTGACATATCAATGCAATTGGAATGCCAATGCATATAAAAACATTATTAGACTAAATTTAAATGAAATAAATACACTGTAAAAAAATAAAATGTTCATTTGAATTGAACTTGGATCCAACTTTGATCTGTCAATATCTATTGTGAAAATATACTATTCAAATTCTAATATTCATTTTCGATGTGTAGGTATATCACTGCTGACCATCTTTACTTCCTGAAGGGAATATTCTGAAGGAAATTACTTTGAAGGACTTGCCAAATGTAGAGATTTCCTACATCACCTGAACATCATCTGGCTGTCTACTGCTACATTTTATATCCTTTTCTTATTATATCTAATTAGTTTTAAAATATAACTAAGTAAAATAGTAACTTTACATTTAAATAATATCGAGTACACATTCCATTACAATATATTTATATGATGTAACATATTAATATAAATGAATCAAATCTCTGTTAGATATTTATTGTTCTAGTAACAATATAATTCTATCTATATTTGTTACTGCAACAAACTATTTATATATATATAAATTTTGCAATTATTATTATTTATATAGTTATTATAATTTTCTTAGTGTGGAAGATAACCGCTATTCCTATTTGACTTTGCTCTTACTGCATATATTTGTCATATGCCGTGAGACGTGCATAATTTGTTTTAATATGACAATTATTTGATTGTGAGAGTTTGGAGACTGTTGTTTCATGTAATTTCCTTATATAGAATAAACAGTAGTACTATAAAAAGTAGGTGTAAAATATAACCTCCCATAAGTGTATTAATCGCGGTGATTTGATAATAATAATATCTGGAAGAAAAAAAATTAAATAAACAAATAACGATCAATATGATAGAAATAGGTACTTATTTGGAGCTATTCATTCTTCCCACAAGAATCAGTGAAGGTTACAAGTCAATAGCATATTTTCCAGTTCATATGACATCACTTTGAAAGAATTTATTTGGAAAAAAGTGGAAAAAAGTATCTAGTAAACCCAAATGCAGTCATTCCTATACAACAAAAAGTCAAGTTGGAACCCTAAACTCAAAAAACCACCCTCAAAAGGGAAATTTAAACTTCGTGTACAGAACTACTTTACTAATATTACTTTATATTTATTGTAAATACCACGTTAACGGAGAATTGTACTATCTCGCATCAAGACTCGACTAACATTGATAGTAGTTACTAGACACACGCCTTGAAGATATACTATGACTAAACGTTCTGCATAGCACGAGGCGAGTGCGGTCCGTGCAAGCAGACACGTCCGACCACTCTAGCAACGACTGCCGATATAATCGAAAATGCGACATTTTTTTTTCTAAATAGATCATATGCTTAATTCCGAAGTTTCAAAATCGAGATATCATTGCAAATTCAAGAACTTTTAAAGGACTGGTTTCTTGAATCACCCACACCAACATAATCTTGCTAAACTTTTTAAATATGCTTAAAAATAAACCATTATCGAAATTTCGCGTAGATTTTATCCGTCGTTAGAAAGTTTGTAGAAAGTGTAGATGTGAACTTAGTTATATATTTGCATAGAATTCCAAAGTGAAGTTTCAAGTAACTGAGCTAATTGTCAGTGGTAATTTAATATTTAAACAATGAATCATCCAGTGAGCAAAGATTACTCTATTAAAAGTTTATTTCATTTAAACAGTTATTGTTCTATATTAACTTTGTTTTACGCTGCCTCGTGAACGTGGAAATAGAATAATATCCATGTATTACGTTGTTGGTAAAACGATTAACAATTAACACTATATAATGTTTAACAAACATAAATTAAATCCAAGAGTACTATTAGCGCCTAAGTACACAATGGAAATTTCTTATTTTAACGTAGTTTCGTATAAGTAAACGAATTGTCACAAATGTCAATCCTATTAGCTTTTCTAATACGCATTTTCTTGCGTTAATATTTCAATATTTTAAGCACGATGCAATATTGTAACGATGCCAAATGAAGATACGAGCTGTGCATTGCGGAAAACTGACTTTAAGTATATACGGTCGAACGTGTTAATGGTAATTTATTTTCTTCTCCTCTGACATTTACTTGCCACGTGCTGTTGTATTTACATATTTGGAAATACGGCTTGTACATGTATACACATACGTATTTTGCCTTCTGAAATGTCACACGTACTTAAAAATGAACAGACAAAACATATACAAGAGGAAATATATTAATATCGCCAGAAGAGAAAAATTACTTTATTTTCCGACGTGAAGGTAGAAGCGAGAGCAATACTGTATGCTTAACAAACATAGATACATATACACAAAGCTGTAAAAAGACAAACGTTTGTTGGAATTCTCGTAAAATAAAACTTATAACACGTTGCTACGACATGGCGAATGTGTAGAGCCGGAAAAATAATTGGACAATATGAAATGCTTAAAATAAACATACGTACATGTATAGAATAAAACATGTACTTTTCCTTTTTGCTAAATTGGACAATTTGTTATAGTGCCAGTGCAGATAAAAGAATATTATAACTTCAAAGATTCTCGTATGGAATATCATAGTAGTTTTTAAATCTTTGAATGGTTTAGTCTTTTGTTGTGCTATTCGACCGTGTTTTGACGTGCATAAGACAGACACGCGCATGCTCATGTCATCCCTAAACACCGCGTCGATGTTGAACTCTCGTATGAAACATTAAACTAGCAATCGCGTTGCGTGAGGTACGCTTAGAAATCATGATTTAATTAAAGAAATTGTGATAGGGCTGATACCACAAATGCAACAGCACGACATGGGATAATTGTACTGGAAAGGTTGAAGATGTGGCTTAGTTTATCGTCAATTAACTGGGTTCAAATGTTACACCATAATATTGTTCTACGGAATTATTATACAGACACAGTATGCAGAAAGATCTGCAGGCGGCCACTTTCTTTGTTAAATTCTTATTAGCCGTTTATCTTAATTGAAAATATCTCATATCCTATGTCTACACGAAGTCGCGAAAGTTTTAATTAGTGATGAGCGAAACGGTGATTCTTAAATCACGTCGTGAGTCGTGAAACTGATTTATAAATAACGGTGATTATAAACGGTGATTGCGATCACTGTATTGACTCATCGATATCATATCTTAGTATAATCACGTATAATCGGGTATACTTCTCATAGGTTAGTAAGGTTAGGAGGTGAGAAGTTTTTCTTTTCGCAGCATTAGAGTTACCATGCACATTTTCTGTTTTGAAAAACATTTTTATATCAAAAGAAAAACTCAAATTTATATTTTTACAAATTTGTAATAAAAATAGCTAACATAACTGCAAGGATGTTTTATATTCTAGATATTCGAATAAACAGTTAATATTACAACCTAATTCTGATGTATGGCAATAAAATTTGCAATTTTTCCATGGTTTTTACAAATATAACAGTACAATTAACATTTACATTTCCTAAGGCTAACATACATATTTTTGGGGTGGTCCTAAAAAACTGTAAGTACTTATACTTCTACTACTTTAATTTTTTCTGCTTTAATACTAACGAAAATATTATTGAAATGTTAAGATAACAATACTTAAAACTTGAGTTTGAAAAAGTAACATATTTGCCTTTTTTTCGCTTAGGCGATTTCTACCGTCACTGACGATTTGTCCAACTTTTGAAAATATTCGTTCATACGGAACTGATGATGCATTGTAGTAAAATACCAGATTATTGCAATTTGTAGTATATTTTTCTAAACATTTGTAGATAAGTCCTGTATTAACATATATTACAATTTGTAACACTTATCTAAACATATGTGTAAGTCAAGCTGTCACAGTATTTTAGTTTAAAAGTTAAAAACCATTATTAGATTTTCTTACAACAATGTAACTATTAGTTTCAATAAATGTAGTAACTGTTTATACTATGCTGTAATGTACGTTATTGTTAAGTGTAACAGAATCTTAAACAATTTTGTAAATACCGTAAACGTAAAATGTAGTAGTTTGTTTTAATAAAATGTTTTATATTTAATTAATCCACACGATTGAGTTATTTTACATTATACCTACCTACGACTCTAACTATGGTTTCATCGAGATCCGCGCTGATAGAATGGCTTCAAAAATTTTAATTTTAATTTATGTGGTGATACACATGCATTTAAGCAATATTTAGTCGAAGTTAACATTAAAAAAATATATATGTTAATCAGTATTTTTCCTATTATCAAACTTATTACACAAAACAAAGAATGTATCAAAAGAAAAATATTTACCAAATCGAAGCATATAAAACAATAGTCGGTAGCACATTTATATTTATTGAAAATTTCTTTGTTTTCGTTACATAATAAATAGAACAAATAGCAGCGCCATTACATTATATACAAAAAAAACGTAACCCCTGTGTAACAACTAAAATACAATTGACAAGAATAGGAATTGTTTCGTAATAAAATTAATCAAGCAAGCACTACTAATCCCTAATCCCAAACGCTAACTATCCTGGCACCCTTTGTTAATCTATTAAAGAAGACGCGGATCCTTTTTTTTCGATGAAAATGGAGGGGTACAACATATATCATATCTTATGAATCTGAATGGATTTAGTTATTTGCGTGAGTTAAAATTATTTACTAAATAATAATTCATTATCACTATTAAGTGCCGAATAACCTTGGTGTGTGATTCCCAAATATATACCGATGTATGTTGTACGGCTGCATAAACCAAGCGACTACCAAGAAACTTGTTCAGTCAAACAAGCCGATTAATATTACTAATTCTGCTAAATGTAAAAGATGCATGCAATTGAATAATGATGAAACAAATAGATATTAAACGTTCATACCATCATCAAAAAACAGAGCGTTTATAATTTCCAATTCATCAAACTTTCTTTCACGCACTTGTTCATCTTGATAAAACGTGTGCAAAATGTCTTCTTACCTCCGCTACCAAACAACAACGTGCGACAACAGTAAACAGCAAACACGGAAATGATAAACAATGCGCATGTGGAGATGCGTTAGTTAATATTTGGTCACAAAAAATGCACCAATAGAAAGGTAGAGAAATGTGATGTCATCAGCCTTTTTACCCCCGGATAATGTTGTAGTGATTTATCACATAGTTGCCGTATGTCATTATTACAAGTTTTAAGACACATTTTTAGAATTTGTCAATGGAACAGTAACAACATTTTGTAAGTAATTTATTAGCAGCTTTGCCTTTATTTTAATCAAATTGTGTCTATAATTGTTATAATAATAATAGTTGCATTATTAGCATTACAAATTTGACAGTTTTTTTGCTACAGCAGTGCGGATAAAAAGATTATAAATGTATGAAGGGTAACTACAAAAAGTTATTTGTAAAATTGTAATAAGCAGTACATACTTATTTTTTTCCGTGTGCCAAAGCGCAAAACTTCTCTTGTACAACTGAAGAAAGGTTTGGGTAATTATATTTATGGTTTGACCGCCACTGCAATGCATCTATATTTCTAAGGACTATTTCGTCTTCCAGGTAACGCTGAATTTCGATTATTGCACTTGATACAGCCGTAACTCGAGGTTGTGCTGTCGATACAGACTTAAATAAATATTTTATTTTTAATTAAACCATACAAAACTATACATTTAGATCGTTCATAATTTATAGATATAATTACTGTCGGATTTGAGCAATTATTCAAAATGATGGAGATTTCATAATCTAACACTTCACACATAAATATTTTGTGATCAGACATACAGCAGCCATTTCGAAAAATTAGACTTTTCCGACTAAAGGGGGAGCTAAAAGGCGGTTTTCCTTCCGTCGTATTTTCACCTGCGGGTTTGTCCTGGTGTCTGCCGAGACGGAAATTGAGCATTAGATTGCTCTTGCTCCGACTCCATTGGTTAATTTGGCGGTTTTGGATTGGCGTTTCTGAAAGCAGGATGCGTTGTAATACCGAATGGTGGAAGGGAGAACGCAACGACAGACAGAGGAAATTGGTACGGGAAAATTATCTACGTAGAGGGTATAGGCATCATCATGGAGCAGAATAGATGAAGCGATTACTGAAAATTCTGGAATGCTTTGTAATTAATATCCTTTTTAATTTTGAATTAACTATAATAATTTATAAGAAAACAGTTATTCAGTAAATTACCGCTAAGAAATTCAAATTTTATCAAATTATAATACAAATAAATAGTTATAATGATGAAGTTGTCAGTATGGCTTTAGACCTAAAGTATCCATCGCAGATGCTGTTTATGATTTTTTATATAATATATTCGAAAATATTAATAATAAATAAATGACTGCCATCAAATTCTGCGATCTATGTAAAGCTTTTCATTGTGTATCCCATTCTATTCTTCTTTGCATACTTGAAAGGTATGGCTTTACGGGTAAAGTTACACTGAGAAAAATATTTAATAATCATAAATAAAAATATAATTATCATAAGTAAAAAGTTCAGCTGAATAGGGGACAAAAGCACAAAGCAAAAGCACATGAAGTAGTTAAGCCAAAGAATATATGCAGTTGCGGTAAGTAAAAGATTTGCCCATGTCAAGTAGATTTATTGCTATGAGTGAACTATTCTATAATGGCTATCACACCTTCATTATTAATACAAACTATTTAGATTACTTGTGATAAGGAAACAGTATCATTAATGCACGTTCACTAAATACCTGATATATAGAAGGTAATGGTTTGCTACAAATATGCAATATACTTACTTTAAATTTATTTTACAATGATGGTTAGTGCACGAAACGAGGAGGTTTAGTAAATACAGTCGCGAGCAAATGTTATAGGCACCTTAAATTTTGGGCGAATATCACAGTAAGAAATGAGAAAATAAAAACTTGTAGGTAATACATTATAAATATGTAGTATTTTAAGGGATCTTATTAATTTGTTGCATATTAGAGTGTTTTTAGTACAGCTATAATACTATTTAGATGGGAGGGGGAAAGTGACATCTCCAAGACTTGAAAATATATTTAAAAAAATAATACATTTACAAAGGGTATCTATAAAGACTATTGTTATATAAACGTTGAAATAACTGTCACAAAAAAATGCAAGAAACATGAAACCCATTAGTTTTGTCAAATTTGCTCGCGACTGTATTTATTAAATAGCTTACTGTGTACTCTGTGTGAATAACTGATAAAGTACAAAAAAAAAGTTCCACAAATCTTCGATTATTTATGCAACCACAACTATAAGTACTGCGTACCGAGCAATGCGTAATTCAAAATTGTTTGCAAATAATTTTTAATTACTATTTCAGTGTATTGTAGCTTCGATTGCATTAATAATCGAGGATTTGTGGAGCTTAAATTCGCATTTAATTTGCTAAAGATGGTACATAATATTTATTACTTAAGAAAAAAAAAGCAGTATTATTAGTAAAAGTTTTTTTTTTATATAGGACATACACAGTGACTACCTGATCTGAATATAAAATGTTTAAGCTACATAATAACAACAAAGAACAAGTAAATAACCGAATAACCTGAACAGACGTTTCAAAACAAGTTTTAGAAGGATAACAATTACCCCAACTGATTGAATGGAATCCTTATACAACTTGCCGATACTCTTAAATGTTTAATATATTCCAATATATTGCTTATGATTATGAAGGGTGCATATCAAAACATGATCTCAAGAAATTAAAAATGACAAAATTAATTTAGCTAGCTCAGCAAATAAAAATTCAAAAGGGCGCAAGAGATTCTTAGATCTCAGAGTAACTTTCATGAAAAGTAATAGTGGGCGTTTGTAAAATTTGACTTTCTTTAAAATCCCCAAAAATTGAAATGGTTAAATCAAAAATAAAAGAACTGTAATTTAAGATGATATATATATATATATATATATATTCATAAAATTTCCATATAAAAAAGAAAAAAAAAAACATTTAATTACAATCAACAGGGGAAAAAACCTTAAGACTGAATGTCTTGGATTAAAATAACCCCTTCGTGAATTTACAATTAAAAAGGACAATGCAAATCCTTTAGCAAACAAAATGGTGAATTCGTTCTAGAAGGAATTTCTTAAACCACAAAAAAAAATTCACGTGGTCTCAAAAATTCAAAGCAAACTAAAATTTAAATTAAATTACACGTGAAGAAACAAGCAAAATTAAAAAATGAAATTTAAATCAAGCTCAAAGCTTCTTTTCACCTACCCCGAGGTGATTAATAATAAAATACAAATCAGCAAAAAGAAAACGGAAAATTTAAACTCTAAACGCGATCACTTCTAAAACGAAAATTATTAACCAGCCTTACATAAATTGTGCACAACGATATAACACCTATTAATAAACTGAGTTGCTAGATGGACGATTTTAAAATTTCAAAACAAACGAACTACATCTTAAAATAAAATTGAATTACCAAAAACGGTAACCAAGAAAACTAAAACAAAACAGACCTCACACTCGTCAATCTGGTAACTGAGAGGGCCTCAAGGTAACACAGTGATATATGTGAAATTTACATCTGCGTGCGATGAAGCCGCAACGCATCGCAAAGAAAAAAAACAAGAATATTACATTGAACAAAATATACAATCCTGGTGTACGCAAAATGTACAAATAAATGAAATTAACTTTACACAACTGAACAAATAAAATAATACTAACAATTAAATCAATTAACAAAATCTTTTCAAAATAAACAAATATTAGAATAGCGGAAACTCTATCCTTGCTCTGACAAAACCAATCCGGACTGAACAAAAATACAAATTTAAATTTCCGAAACCCGGGGTGCCAATCCACAGCAGTATGTTACCTCTGTAAAATTGATTTAAGTAGTGGAGTTGAAGCCCCAGATGATAGTAATTCTTCTATTTCTAACACAGGTATTATCGAGTATTAATAAGCAAACACCTTTATTAAGCACGGAAGATTTATCCGTCCATTGCGTGTACGTGATTCAACACCAGTTATGACGGTTAGGCGCAAAAACACGGTAGAACTACCAAGATTCTCCGAAAACACACGAGGTGCAGCAAAACTCAAATAATCATAGTTGTGGCAAGTCGCTACTTATTTATGGAAATACATGAGTTTAATAGCAATTAGTATTATTGTTCTTGTACTAAGTGTATGCTGTAGTTAGATACAGTACCAATAGTCACAAGTAATACGTTACTTACCACATATCAACAGTTTGATTACGATTATTACACAAGAATTTGTCAGGTACGCTGTATAATAGCCGATAATAAGAGCACTATTTACGGTAAGAACTTGCATTCAGGAAACTGCGTTTAGTTGCAGGTGTTAATTGAGGAGAATAGTTGCAAGTAAAACTTTGTCTATTGTAAATGATCTTTTTTATCAGGTAAACACTTTACTAAGTGGGAGTTCGTACCGTCTACTAATTTTTTACCAACAACCTTTTAGGCAACAAACGAGCTGATAACTGTGAAGGACTAGTGAAAGATATAACTGACGCTTCAAAGGAATTAAAGGTATTGATGTCTTTAAATTTTTTCGCTGGGGGCTCTGCTCGGTGTGGGATTGCTTAACTTCTGCTGGAGTGTAGCTTGAAAAACATAGAAACCAATAGGTTATTACTATGCTCTTAGATCATTTAGCAGCACCTGACAGATGTCAAGGAGATATCGGGAGACGGAAAATGCAAAAAATACGGAGCCAATTCATTCCGTGCTGAGGCATTTCGTTTTAGTTACTAACGACTCAGACGCGTTCCTATTTTCCAAACTCGAAAGTCCATCCATTTCCCTCCCCGTCCATTTTTTCTTATTACCCCTTTAACAAAGCGCTATCTCTTTACGAGGCGAGCCCCCGTTCACGTATACTCTTTTATCGCGTCGAATATTCCGACGGCGAACTATTTTAAAGTTGTAAAACGCGCCCGACCAGAAAGCAATAAGCATTAAGGGAACGTTATTTCAGTTTACCGGGGCATATACAGGATCGAGGTCCCTCCGCATCCTTTATCATATATACAGAGAGAGCGTCTCCCCTCTCCTATATATGGACCTCGCGCGCGCGATACACACTGCACCGCCAATAAATACCCCTTTATGGGTCCGTGTCGTACGCGTCGTTGTGGCCGAACGGCCAAGGAGATGGTCGGAACGGCGCGTTCCGAATCGATAATACGTTAAACGGACGTGTTGATATCGATTGGCGCGCGAGTCGTCGACGCTCGCCGAGTCCGTGCTTGGCAAATGTCCCCTGGTTTTTTCTTTTATTTTCTGGTGCGCTTCCCTCCAATCGAAACGAAACTAAAACGACCATCAGATCGAACGACAAGGCTTTTGTTTTATGTTTCAACGGCGGGCTTTTTCTTTTTTCTGTTTTGACGAAGAGAGGAAAAAAGAAGGGACTTTTATTCGGTAATTGAAAGGGAATCATCATTAGCGTATCTGTACTAAACAGTGTGTGCCACTTCATTGGAATCGTGACTAAAACTAGATAATAAGTCTTTATTGCCATTTTAAGAAATACACACAATTACTAAAATTCGTCCTATTTGAGTACGTATAAATTAATTTTAGTACCATGCGTACACTAGCGACACTTTCTAATTGTACGACCTACAGCACATAAAATAGAGCCTAAATGTGTAGCATTGGGAGTAAGACGACTTATGCATTCACTGCGTCTTCGAAATATATAAACAACAGATGTGCGGTCTCTGGTGTTTTTTTTGTAGTAAATCTACTTTAAATGTAAGGAAGAATGCAGCCGACAACATAGATAAACATTGAACTTATAAAATAGAGACAAATAAATACATCAAAGGCCATACTAATGCTTGCCGACTTACCTCGGTTACCACAATTCGAATTTTTTCGAATTACTTTACTTAAATATAATATTGTATACAATAGATGTTTTGTTTTCTTTTACACATCCCTACAGCTTTAATAAATTGTTTTGTGTTTTTTAATCCAATTGATTCATAATGATTGTTTTATATCTATTTTTAATTCGCCGCAGCTCCTTTTTTCAATATTAACATAAATGAATAATTAATATTTATATAAAGTATTTATCGCTATCACTACTATTCGATTTAGCACTAATTCAAATTTTGTATTTCTTTTGAAAAGATATTGTAGGACTTTTGAGGTAAAATTGAAAGTAGGGGAATTTATAATCTAATCTATTCTTCTTTCTTGTTATCTAATGTTGATGAAAACTTACTTCTATATACCAATAAAACATATTTCTGACGAGTGTAGAGCTTTTCGTCTCATA
This sequence comes from Protaetia brevitarsis, assembly GCA_004143645.1. Lineage (NCBI taxonomy): Eukaryota > Metazoa > Arthropoda > Insecta > Coleoptera > Scarabaeidae > Protaetia > Protaetia brevitarsis. The sequence continues at coordinate 87,278 of RXPK01004821.1, forward strand.
TTGAATATAAAATCATGGTTTTGCATGCTTCTCGCCATATCTCCTTTATTATTTAATGTTAAGAAGGAGCCGGACGCGAATTAAAAAATGATATGAAATCCATCAGACATTAATTAGATAACAAAATATAAGCATATTTGGGTAACGCTGCAGGAAAACAAACCATGCATTCTTTCAATAACGAACATTACTTCAATTTCTCTGCTTTAATGAATAATTATTAATCGGCGCACACCCACTTCACGAAATGGAAGTAGTAATAATGCTTATTACAATATTGTTTTAATATCTTACTAGGGACTGTCGCCATTTAGTTATGTGTTCAGTAATATTGAAAAAATGTTTCATTCATAACGGAGAATGCTTTACTGATTTCAGTATAATACTTTTAAATGTCTTCATGCGATCCATTTTGATACTTTATTATTATTTGCATACGTATAAAAATGAATAAAAGTAATAACCCATTGATATTGCTATTTATGGTGATAATTAACATGCTTTGGTTTAGTTCCTAGTCGTAGTTCAACTGTAAAATGAAAATACCTTTTAAAACAATTTAATAACCTACAGCTATTCGAAATACTTCAAACATCAATAATTTTATTCCTACGCAGAGATAAAAATACATAAGAGATACATTCAACTTCGCAGCATTAATTAATCAGTCTAAGCTTTTTAAAATAACGACAGAGTAGATCGCATCTCTGTGGTTTACATATTTCGAAGCGGCCAGTTACTGCATAAATCCGTCTTACTGTCCACGCTTAACATATGGGCTCGTATTTTTAACCTGTAGGTCGTACAATTAGAAAAGTGTCGCTAGTGTACTATTAGAGTCAAGGATTATCTTAAAAATCGCCGCCACTACCATTGTCAACAGGCGCGAGCAACTTTTCATGTGTTTTAATTTACTGTCTCAAGGTGTTACCAAAGCGCTCTTGCAAATAATTCTTGCCAGGTTGAAATTTTATATAAATTTTTACATATTGCCTCGCTATAGTGGTATTTTGAATTACTGTACAACTAGGAATTCACTGTTTTTATAGTCAAGGAGAACAATTTTATTTATAATAATAATATAGATCTTTGATTTCACTACACAGTACAAGTCGAAATAACGTCTAAACTAAGAAAAAGAAAATTTTTTGCTTATGCACTATTTTAATATAAATATATACAATTAAAACGATTAAATTCAAGAAATTCAGAAACACTGTATGGCTCAATATTACATATGTAAAGAATACGTCATACGTTTAAACCTTACAAAGTTAATTTTCTAATTTTATATTTTGAGGTAATTTGTTGAAAAACGAATACTATTGTAAAGTACACCTTTGGTGGATTAGTTAGTCGTTGTCGAGGAACATTATAATTTGTTTTATATCTTGTTGTATGTATATGTTTTTTTTCGTATCTCTAAATAAAGTTTTGTTTTTAAAGTTTAAGAAAGACATTCATGTATGTAAATACGATACAAAGTGAGAAAGGCCGCTAATCTAAAGACGATCGAAGTGATACGATAAAATTCAGACTGTATGCTCGCACCGCCCTTTTCTGCAAAATGAATATGTGCTCAGCTTCGGAGAGGATCCCAAGCAAGATACCATAACGGCATTATCGAAGCACAGTATGAATGGTTATACTGCCTTCACAGTTGCATAATTGCAGACTCTACTTAATATTTTTAATGCGAAGCAAGCACAACCCAGTCTGTCACACACCTGTTCTATGTGGGTGGGTCCATCTAAGTGTGTCATTTATACTGGACTCCACAGAAACGACGGTTTTGTTAATTTTATTTTATCGTTATCAAGAAACATATCAACTGATGTGTGTATAGTTTTATTGATTTTAAACAGTATGCACATACGTTTTTTTTCCATTTATTTGTAAACATTTTCTATAACCATTGTTTTACAGACGATATATATTTGTCCAGTTTGTATTAAGGATGGAAAATCAAACCATAAACAGCAGTTTTGTATCATCTGCGTAATTAATGATTTTTTTGATTGTTACATGAAACGTTTACAAAATATCATTTATAAAAATTAATATGATAATGGCCCCAGCACGTACCTGAGGAACATAATGTCTGCGAGAACTACTTGGATATACGCCTACGCCCGAAACCTATTTTGTTTAACTGTCTGTGTTATTGGCTAATAACTTTGAACCATTCCAATGGCAACCTTCAACCAACATCGAGTTCTCAGCAGTAATGCATGTGATATATTCAAACGCTTTAGTAGATTAAAAGATACCGCAACTAAGTTATTTTTTCCAATTAGTAGAATCCAATTAGAGTTTCGAATAACCGATTAGAATAAATCTTGTCCGGTAATAAAACCAATATTGATTTTGTTTATGAGATTGCTTCTGAAAAACGAAAAACTGTTCGCACCACCAGTCTCAACATTGCCAAATGTTGTTATTGGCTGATAGGCTGCAATTTTCGAATTGTTACGATTCACCTTTTTTGGTATGTGGGTACTATAAATTGCACTGTTTGGGAGAGTTGAAATTCCATTCTTAGGAGTCGTTAATAATCCGACAAGGTGGCTTTCCGAATCACATGAAAAACTTTCTATAATAGGTGTAAGGGATTCATATACATAGAGTTCCTTTAGTGAATTTAACGTTTGCATTATTGGCAACATACATAATTAATTAAAATCAATTATTAAATATTAGGCAATTTTAGGTAAATAAAACTTAAATCAATGTATCTAATTAATTTTGATAAGCTATACATACCTTTTGGTTACTTCAATAATTTTCTGGTTTTGGTATACGATCCAAACATGTTCAATTAATACTTTCAACAGTTACACTAATCAGATGACAGCAGCCTTACAAAAGTGAATACTATTCAAATAATAAACCGTAACTTATTCTCCGTACAGTTTCACAGTGTTGACAAGAACTTTAACTGTACATTAATCTAAATTATTATATTAAATTAACATTCTTATGTTATAATTTGGAATGGTCGGACAAATGTTTAAAGCATTGGCTCACTGGCAATCACTAAAAACTGTTGAGTCAACCCGGAATTTTTGTTTGGACATAAACTAAGTATACATTTTTTAAAATGTCTTTATTTAATTCCGATATCATCAAAAATCTTGTATTAAATAAAATTTAATGTAAATCAACAAACAGTCACCATCTCGTCAGCACTATCTACACCTATCCGGCAAAAACAGAAAACTTTTACTCTACAAAAGAAATCTGAATCAGTTGTCAAATAAAATTCACTAGGTTTGTTCCAACGGTTCACGATCATGTGAACCATCAGACAACACATTCCGGTTCGCGAGAACTCCAATCTGATTGGTTCACGTGATCACGAACCGTTCACGAACTGCATGTTCGAACAGCCTTATTGAATTTTTAATTGATTTTCAATGCAAATCATATACAAAATGTGAAAGAGACACTCAATATTTGAATAAGAAATAATTTTAATGAATGTCAAATAATTGATACCGAGAAGTAGCTGAAGTTTGTTTAGCGAGCGCCAAATGTCGTAATTATTTGGTGTAAATATACGAAATATTTGCTGTAATATCGAAATTTGAAAAGCCATGACCTAAAAAGAAAAAGAAAAGTTTGTTTATAAAAATATAAAAAAAAGACGCGTAGGTAAGAAAGAAAAAGGGTGTATGTTTGAAATTACTCTCAGAAAATTAAATTTGCAAGCAAAATAAAAAGATTTCGCCCAAAAAAATAATCAGAAATTAAAAGAAGTATTCCAAGGAAGTACTGTTATAACATTACAGTGAATATTTAAAACAATGAAGTTACTTTAGCGAGGTATTGATGCAAAATCAAGTTCAACACATTCTGGAGAAAAAATATCATCGACACATTTTCAAGTACCGGGAAAGTGAGATGAAAGCTAGAGGATCACATCATTTCAAAGTGACTAACCGACAGCATATACTAAAATTTTTATGTTAAGGGAGGAAGGTTCCCGGAAAAGAAGGCTGCACCTTCATTTTATAAGGCCCGCTTTACAGTGCCGCAATTATTTTACTGGTTGCAATAAAAATGCGCATCTCTATTTTGTGTATTGCAGGCAATAAAGTAAATTGCACCCAGCTGATGATCATTGAATGCGCCATATAATACTAATATTTAAAGTTTGAATCATGTCCATTTTTTTTTTTAAACAAAAGTCGAATCTACAGTATATTATGCACAGTTTTCCCTAAAACAAACTAGTTAAGTAGAGCTCAGCTTAAGGTGAAACCTTAGGTGAATATGTTTTGTACGTCGAAACTAGGAATAAAGCTTAGCTAAGTATTGAAACGGATGGCAACAGTGTCAGACCAGTGTGAAAGTGAAATAACAGAAAGAAGCGAATGTTGACTTTAATTCTTGATACGAGTTTTCGTGTTTTCATTTTGTTGTCAGGTCAGTCCAGGAATATTACAGCTGTTCATACAGCACCTATTTTGCTGAAAATTTGTGTTTAATTGATAACATAACAGACTGTATGCCTTTCGTGTAAGGAATGGTTATTCGTCTTAGGTTACATGTAACTTAAATTATTTTTTATACTACTCACCATGGGTATTCATTTCAGCTTCAATCAAGGTTTGTATAAATAATGTTGTACATTTGGTTAGCCCAAATCGCGGAAAAAAAATTAAGATCGTTCAACATATGAAATTTCTGCCCTTTCATTTACTTTTCTAGGTATACCACAATCTTATTTAATCTTCCGTTCATCAGCAACATCAAACATTATGTTACTTATTAGATAGTTACGTGCCATTTTAAATAAAACATCGACCGAATAGAAAAAATAAATCTTTTCACTTGCGCAATACTTTTATTTGAACGAAAAGTGAGGTAACGAACTTTAAGCCGGGCAATCTTCGGTTATTTTGAATAACACTGGAAACTGTCCTTAAAAACAGTGATTAGCCAAACGAATCATAGTGTTACTTTAAGTATAACGGTGCAAAATAGCCGTGTATCATTTTAAGCGGAAGTTTAGAGTTAAGTTATATAGGAAAATTTGTAAAAGAATTAATATACCTGTTGAAATTAAATTTTCATTTAAATATCCACTTTATTTGATTTACAATATACGAATTAACATTTACCTGAGATAACTGTATTTTCCTTGATAATCCGCTATCTTTACATAATACTTTTATGTCGACCATCATTTGATTTGGCGGCAAATACTTACCTGGTCCAAGCAGATAAACAGGAATTTGTACAGTTTTTATTATTATTACAATATGTTTTGTGTGGAACAAGATCCTGAACGACTCCACATTTTTATTAGACTTAATTTTAATATTAAAAAAAAAACATCAAAAAGAAACCAGAAAAATGTTGACTCTTTATGGAACAACTAACAATAAGATAGTTTTAAGAAGCCCGCTAAATGCTGCTTAAATTAAAAAAAAAAACGGAAACAAAGCAAGTAGGCTTTGGCGTCATTGAAATACAAAGGTTTCTTTTCTATATATTTCTTCCAAAGCTTACACATATTTGTATGCATATTACACAAGCAAACATACGAAAATATATGCGTAGAGCCACTGCGAGCCTCCGCAAGTAATATTACCCCACGTTATATCTAATGCGGAGTTAACATCTGACGCCAGTCATCATTATTAAGTTAAGAAAACTTCTGTGTTTGTCGGCGGATATTGCATTTAAATTCAATAATAACGCGCTCTTGGGGTGTCGGAATTGAGGGGACCTCGGCGGCGCAGATCTCGAATCGGCGGTACCCGAATAAATAGAAAACGGGACGTAGAGGGCGCGCAGTGTGTACGCCTCGGGGTGGAATAAGAGATTTTTACGCCTCCGGATATGCCGGGTGACATCTCTCGAACATCACCAAAAGCGGTATAGTATATACCCGTAGATTCGTCGCTTTTATAAATGAACGCCGGAATCGAATGGGGCGGGGTTTTAGTCTTCCGGGATGGAATTTTTGTCGTTTCTGCGTTGGAGTTCGATTGCGGTGAGATCTTAAGATGGCGGAGGAGTGGGCCTTTTGAGGGTGCGGTGGTTGTCGATATCGAAAGGAATTTGAAGGAATTGGGTTTTCCGGAAGTGTTGGTGCTATTTTGAATAATGGTTTGTTTTAGCAATTCCTTTTTTCCGTGAAAAATATCTACAAAATTCTAAGTAAGCTATCACACGCGATACTGTATGAATACATTGGCTTTAGCAACGATCTTTCATTATAATTTGCACATTGCATTAGTAAAACACCTTTAAGAGTGGAATGATTTCAGCTAATTGACTCGTAGTCGCCAGACGACCGTTCTCGCTTTGTTTCAATATTTAGCAGTGTGAGTCGTTAAAAATGGGAAATCGGAAGACTGGAAATAGTGAAGCTTAAAACATGAGGATTGAACGCAACATGCATTATACAAATGTTGCTCGTTTAAACCCTGTTTTACACGTCCCGATTTATTGGCTAATTAATTATTAATATTTCACAGAAGGTTGAAACTGCAAAATTGAATTTAAGTTTCTTAAATTAGGAGTTTAATTTTTTGTTTATTAAAAATTATATAATTGTTTTCTTTAACTTTTGATTGATGAGATTTTTGTATTAAGAATTTTTTATTTAAGATCAAAATAAGTGTACTATTTAGTTTTAAAGTAAATTGTTTATTGCTTAATCCGTTTTTATTTTGATATGCATTTTAAAGGATCATAAATATAACGTATTTGCTCACAGTATATTATAAATAATAACATAAACAAATCTTACCCTTTAGTAATGCAACTTTATTTAGGAAGAATAGTATTTAAATCTATATAATAGTATAACCGGTAAAGTGCCGGTAACTTCAATTTCATAATAAACAAAAACGACAGATGATATGACATCTGATGCGTGATCAGTTCAGTTGCTAAAACACATTCTCTTTACAGATGATGTTTTAGTGATATTATTCCCAGTACACACACTTGTGGCTGCTACATCTCTCCTAAGTATCATTTAAGGAACAGTGCTATGTAACTTAGATACGTAAATGTTACATAAAATGTTATTGTATTCAAATGTTAATCGGAACTGAACTGCATACGTTTGGCGCTAATTACATTATAGGACTGAATCTGAGATGTATCTTAATAATACTCACAACCTTGACTGGAGCTTGTTACGTGTTGAAAACACCTTTTCTTACTTTATCTCTTTTTACGGACTGTTAGAACTTATTTTACTACTCATTTACATTCCGTTCTTAACTCATTTAATGCCGCCCAGTTTTGTGTTTCATTTTTCAATCTTAACGCAATTGCCGCACCTTTTTTATTTCTCTAACTGTACACTATCCTATCTGAAATCATCTAAATTCTTTGCTCTTTACGATTTACCGAGAATTCGCTATTTATTATTTATATACGTCACGTTTGACCTTGGAAGTTGTTTTTTGTAAATGTTCCGCTTTATTGTGACCTTTTTCTAATCTTTAAATGTCAATTTAGTATCTTTTAGATTCATTTGTTTTTGTAATTTCATTAAACTCCGTTCATGTTTAGCTCGAATTTATTCATTTTTGTTAATTGCTGTGACCGTTTTTTTGTGCGCACTGTACTTGAAACGTTAGATTTTGCCATAAACAGAACACCTGCATTTTTTTTTTTAATCCTCGATACTCGGATCTATTGGCTACTTAATGGCATAGCGCTGGAACTAGATTCCTCTTCCCTTTTGACCTCACTTACTCTCTAGCCCGCTAATGTGTAGACCTAACCGTCTAGAGCGACGCTCTGCCGTACCCCTTTTTGACCAAATACCGTTCGGTAACCTTGTGGGGGGTATCAGGTCTAAAGGGAAACCACTCCACGGAAGCCGTTTTTGAGTACTGATTTTGGCGACGAGATCTTTCTGGAACCTCGCGGACGCGGATCTTCAAGCAGCGCCTCCTAAGTCGTACCTGGACACGGCTTTTCTTTTCATCCACCGGCTCTCTTCCACTTCTTCCTCCCGGGGTGCTTGGCGGAATCAACGTTTGTGCATTGTTTTTAATGTAAGTTAATTTTTAAGATTTATTTTCTTTTATGTTTGTAGTAACGAACTACCATGGAGTCAGAAATAATTTAACGTAATTTTCGATTTTTTAGTCTTTGCTATCATTGTTCAATTTTACGTACTTTTGATATTTTTAGTCTTTGTCTATTTGTTCAATTAACGTAACTTTTGAAATTATTTTAATTTTTGTTTCTTTCATCTTTTCTCATTATAACAATGGTAGGTGTATTTCAATGCATGCTCAATCGAGTAGGTAATTTTATTTTTTGTTTCTTTGTAAGTCCAACATTTTTTTTTTTGATGAATACACGTCCACTCCCAAAGTTATTTCGTGTATTTTTACTTTGTAATTATTTAATGTTGGCTTCACTAATCACCTGTTAATATACTGTTTATATATTTTTCTGAGTTTATTTAATTCAATTTATCGTCCTTGGCGCATTAGTTTTTTTTTTCCTTTTCATTTAATTAACTTTTCTTACATTTAATTATTTATAAATCAAATTCTGCCAGTACCAATCCTTGTTTCCCTACTGGAATAGCCATTCTGGGCTGTGGCTAAGTACCGGGACAGCGTCGGCCAAGAAGCAACAACTGACTCAAGCCAGTGGCGCTCAATCGACACTCTCCGGCGCCTCACTGCGGAAACGACTCTACATCGCAGTGTGGAAATAATTTAAGCGTTGTTTTATTTATCCCTGTTCCCCTATCTTGGTACTTTGCAATCATTCATTTTATTTAATATAATAACCTTCATAAACAATATTTAACTTTTTTTATTTTACTTTTTTTGTATTATTCAATTGGTCTCATGCTCTGGGAAGATGCTACTATTTATAGCGGCTGAGAATTCGCTGGTAGCAAGCTGTTCAAGAATATTCGTGACTAATCTTTGTGTTTCCGAGTTTGAATATTCTAAGGCGACTGTGTAAATGGTGTGCTACGTTGGTGTCGGTTTGTGAACATATATTTACTGGTTTAACTTTAACTATAATAAATCTGAAGCACTGGAACGCATTTAACAACGGGGTGCCAACCGTATAAACGTAAGTATATTTACTTTACAATAACGTTTTTGATGCTTATGTTATTATTTATAAAAGACGGACGATGTTTGTTGAAAATGTCTGTTCTAATCTCACATTTATTTGTTCAGGAATTATTCACCGCCTTCTATTTTAGAAGTAGTTTTTATTCCACTAAAAAATCTCAAGATAGAAGAAAGATCAGCTGCGGACAACGATACTAAGGAAATAGAACAACTACTACCCCTCAATTCTAAACAAAGAATAATTTCGAGTTCCTTTTAAGCAATGATTTTAATACTCCAAAAATCGTAAGTGAATTATGTGCCGGTTTTTAAATTAAAAAATGTTAATTTCGTTTTAGCGATCATTCACAAAAAGAATCGGAGGCCAGAATGGTGAACATATTTAAATAACTGTGTTTATTTTATTTCCATTTTTAGGAGTTGTGACGTCATAATTCAAGGATTATAACGAAGACACGGACGGAGCGGCAAGTGAGTTCTTTATATCTTGTAAATCCAATAATATTTATATGTATTTACTAATGGATAAATATATAACTTAATGTAGTTTTGTGATGAATGTAGAATGATTTTTACTCATTCCTAAAGGCCGTTTTACACCTAGCTATTTATTGCGCAATTTATTGGCCAATTTAAAATTGTTACGTGTGTAACACGATTTAATACGTATTATACACGTAACAATTTTAAATTAGCCAATAAGTTGCGCAATAAATAGCTAGGTGTAAAACGGCCTTAAAAAGAATGTTATGTATCATACAGAGAACATAATAACCGCTCTGAAATATAAAAGTGTTCATATATCAAAATCATATCTATGTGATGTCTCAGAAACATATCAAAGAGAGATGCTTGATGCGGACATTACGCACCCGATGAAGCTTACTTGTGCCTTACATGTTATGTGTCTGAGAAAAAGTTAGATCAGAGGATACGTATTTGTTACGTATCTGAGATATAAATGTGTTTACTGGGTTTGATATGAAATTATCACTTCAGGGCGATCATTTTTATACAACTTGCAAATGGAAGACACCTATTTAACACTTTTTGAAAAACGACGCTGACATGACAGTTTTCAAAAAATATTTGACAGATTAATCCTACTAGCTATCATGTCACTCACAGGTATGTCTTTATGATTTTTAGACATTTAATTAATTAAAATTGGACTGGCTGGGAAAAAAATCCTATTCGAACCACCTGAGGAAAGTGGTATTGCAGGCGACGGGCAAGTATATCAAACCGATCCGAAGACGAGGTTTGTAATTGCCCAAGGCACTTTCCTCCCTTGAAATAAACTATTTGAACATCATTTGCGTTGTGCAATGTATGGGCTACAGTTTCATTTCAAAAGATCAGAGGTGCTGACACCAACTGCAAATAACTGCTTAAGTTCACACTATGTTAATACGCAGGCATGCACCATTTCCACCAAAAATCGCGAAAAATACCTAAATAATACCCACTAAATCACAGGAATTAAATCAAACATAGTAGAGCACACAATATAGAATCTGTAACAACAAACCGTTACGTATTACATACCTTACGCATACACACAACAACCACATGCCTCATTAACATAATGTAATCTACTTGTAGTACTCTCCTATATAATAGAGCAAGCGAAATTGGCGGTAATTTTTAACTTCTATACTGCACCACCATAATAAGTACAATAAATTAAACCACCAGCCTACCTTTACATTTATAATTATCGTTCATTAATTCCAGTAGCCTCCCATAAAATGGTATAATCAAGCATCAGCCGGCCTAGCGCTGCGTCCATGCGGTCATATCGCTTATATCATGCGTGCGGGCAGGTAGAAAATCATAATTAATTAGTATCTGGGTAATAGGTGGGAAACGGGCTGTATCCAGCAGATTCTATATTGACTTCTGGATTTCGATGGCGTGTTTTGTTAATTGCTATACATTGGCGCCGTTTCAAAAGTGACCGTGTATTGGAAATTGTTTACTATTTCGGAAGCACTGTAGTGTATTAACTAGATTATGATGCATGCTGGAGGCAAATATATTCACCCAATGTCGTAGGAACCCCAAACAAAAGAGTACTACCATTGTTTATATACATACTAGTTAGTCAACCTTATGGACAAAATAGTTAACGGATTTTTGAACATTTTGGACAAAAGCGGTAGATGGCAGCACGGCGTTAGTGCCCATCTCGATTTAAATATAAGCTTTATAGTTAGACTACTACATACAAGATTGCCCTCTTACGTGTCGGCAAAATATATTTAATTGCAATAGCATTGCAAGGTCCGGGGAAATGAAAGGGTGGATAGGCGATGACGCTGTGATGACTCGCCACGCGATAATTCTCGTGTTTACATTGAAATATTTGTTTTATTAGGAAGAATAAATATTTAGTTTGATAATATATAATCGTTATTTTTTTTTCATTTTACTTTACTTTTTTTTAGTTTCTAATTTAATGTTATGCTCTATATATGTGTGTAGTTCTAAGTTTTGTGTTATAATAATAATCATAATAATAATAATAATAATAATCTTTATTGCCCAACAGGCCGAAGCCCAATAATAGGACACAAAAAAGTAGCATGTGCACATGTTGAAATTATTATATTATATTATATGTTACAGGTATTTATATAATATTTTTTATTTGATTTACTTATGTTTACTATTGCATAATAGTAGAAATTCGTTTTTCATTATAAAAATAAATGTGTAGTTTGGGAGTACAAATCGCCATTTAGAGCATGATTTGTGCGTGTTTGTTTGTTTAGAGCAAGCAAATCCAGATCACAAAGAGGTTCCTCTTTCTGCTCGCGATCCGACGTCCGAGCAATTACGGGCAATTTGTGCAAACATAACCTAATCGCACTAACATCGTGTTGTAAACTGTCGTTTGTAAATGTAATCCGATTATACCTGCATCAAATATGCACGATATGGATAATATAATGATACCAATGTGATTGATGTAAAGAACGATCATTATATTTTAAAAACCTTCACTTGATAGGTACTTACATAAATACTAGTATATGATGCATTTTTATTGTAGTCTACATTCATTAGTTTGAAAAATTACTTTTACTTTTCCTATTCCTAATAGCTGTGACAATTTGACAATAGTAAATAAGAAATTAAGTTATATTGCAATCGAGCGCGTTTGTTCTGTACCATCTTTAATCCAACTCTGAGACGCCTCTCAAGTTACTCTGATGACGTCAGTAGATACTGCTCCAAGCACACAAACAAACAAGACTATTAAAAACAGCATACTTATTTTCCATATATTTATTTATTTATTATTATTATATTTATTTTCTTTGATGCCATTTTGGTAAATTCATTTTTATTTAAATGTAGTTCGTTTAATTTGAATTTTTATCATCTTTCAAGGAACTCATTATATAATTGCTGTTGTATTTTATTTGTGTACACATGTCAGATGTAAGATCAGTTATTGTAATTTGTTTTAGAAGAAATTGTTTTTTTAGTTTAAAGAGTTTAATTTTCCGTTTCTTAGTTTTCAAGTTAGTTTTTTTTTATTTAATCACCTCGGTTTAGGTGAAAAGAAGCTTTGTGCTTGTGATTAAATTTCAATATTAATATACTTGTTTTGTCCACGTTTAAATTAATTTAGTGTGTTGTAATTTTGAGACCACGTGGATTTTTTGTGATAAAGGTTTTTCTTCTAGAACAAATTTGTCTTTTGCTTTGTTAAAGGATTTTGCACCGTCCTTTTTAATTGTAGAGTCTAATGCAGTTTTTGTTTTTGGCCAGAATCTTAAATTCACGGTTTCATTTCTGCATCATTGTAATTAAATGTTTTTTTTTTCTTTTTTTTTTATGAAAATAAATTTAATGATTGTTAATGTCATTCAAAATTTCAGTTCTTTTATTTGTGATTACTTTCACCCACATTTTATTTTTCATGAATAGTTCAATTCTGAAAATAACCTTGAGGTTATTAGTTCTTTTGCGCCCTTTTATATTTTTATACTTTGAGCTAGCTAGATTTTTTTTCTATTTTTAATTTCACTTTTCATTTATGCTGGTATCATCAGTACACAGCAATACATATTACAAGATTGAAATGTACTATTTTGAAGAAAATAAGTTAGCAATGTTTCAGTAATAATTAATTTAATAAATATTCAACATTCCCTCTTTAAACCTCCAAAGATTTTTCATATCTTTTGAGTGCCCCATGCTAAGTAACTTTTTCTAATTGCATGTAGAGATAAGCTCTGAACAGCATTTCTCACACGTTGCATACAATCATTTATGGTTGTTAATGGACTGACATAAACTTGGACATTGGGTGTTGAGATGTGTCGCAGGGCGCAGACATTTGTATATTATATAACTTAACCATATTACTTAATCCAGGAGAGATTATGAGGTGCAGTTGGCAACCATAAAAGGTACTAAGTACTGAAGGTCAGGGTGTACAACCCCTGTACATGGTGTACTCAATTTTATTAACTTTTCAATTAATTTTGCATTAATTAACTATTATAAATTTTCAATATCACAATTTTTCGAAAATTTTTATCTTAATTGGTAAATTCAGTCATACTAACTCAAACATAATATTTTGTATTTTGCGGTTAATTTAAAAAACAATTAATGCACCTGAAGAAGGCGGCAAAGCTGAAACCGGTACTGCAGGGAGTATTTGGAAGTATTTTTCTATAGCTTTTTTCCAAACTAAAAGTCTAGCCCAATTATGGACATAAAATCACCATTAAATATTCTATGGATTCCCTTGTATTTAGGCACTTTTTTTAATGTAAAATAACCCTAACAGCCAGAAATATTACATAGATATTTTTAAAAATATATTTTATAAATATTTTTCGTGAGAGGTTTTTGAATATATTTTCAATATTTTTTTCTAAAATAGATAAAATATTCAATTAAAATATTTATTCCATATTTTAAAATTAATGTAAGCGCTATATTTTTTCTATTTTTTAATTGAAGTGCTCTAAATAAAAAACAAACGTATTTATTATCATTTTATTTGAATAAGCCAATAAAAATGAAAAATATTCATTTTTAAGTGCAGCCTTGGCTGGTGCCAGGTACAACCCTATGGCTTTTTTCATATCTTCGGTAGTGGCGTTCTCATAGCGTTTCCTTGTGGCCTCTAAACAATGCCAATTGTATTAGATCATACCATGAATAAAACATCGTACAACATTATCAACACCTACTAATACATTTGGAGCATTTACAAATAATTGCGTGTAGCTACATTCTAATACTTACGACACTTATTTTTTACTTTATTTCATGCTATTTGAAAACATTCTACGTACAAACAATAAAAACAACACAACGTATTCTAACCTCTATTTGAGGTTATGACGCTTATCTACCGAGATGAATCTCTTAAGCAAATCAACTAGCAATTATTTGGTAGATGCAGTAATATATGATGCATAAAATTCCTACAATTATATTATTAAACGATTTCTGTACATAGCGATATTGAGCATTCCAATTATCTTATAAATGCCATGACATGTTCAAAGTTGCTTTTACCTCGAGTCACCACAAAAACTAAAACACACCCGCAACAACTAATTACACAGTTAACCCTAATCTGCCCTAATCGTATAACTATAATAAACTATAACATGTAACGGACAAACGAATGAAAACGTTGATGATACGCACGTGCGCGTATGCATTCTATGTACCTAATCCATACACGCATAAAACAATACTAAATCATATAAGACCCGCACCGTAATGATAGAGGTGTTGTGTTGACGTTCGCAACTTACAAATAATTAAAATAATATAATCAAAAACGCAAGATATATTAATAGAAAAGTTACAGCGCTCAACTTAGATACTAATTAAATCATATTAGATATATATTATCTAATTTAATCTTTAAACTATCATTTTAAATACCTACTTAATATGTATGCATATTTTACCCATTTTATATTATTGGTCCTACGCACCAAATGTACAAAAACAAAAATTCATCTTTTTTTTTATATGAAATAATATTTACAGAAATACAAAGCAAAATATTCTTGCAGAGTTATGAAAATATATGAGAAAACATTTACAATAAAATATTATTAATGCTACATAACATTATATATTTTTAAATGTTTTCCTAATATAATTTTTTATAATAATTTTATGCATATTATATTTATATAACTAATATTCAAGAAAGATTTAATATTTTTTAAATATTTATAAAATATGAAATACATAAACAAAAAAATAAACCTAAGGTAAATTAAGCATATTAAATAATCGATATTCATCTGCTCTATAACTTAATTTTTATACAGGGTGTTAGCTAAACATGCGGCAAAAATTCAAGGGGTTATTCCTTGGCCTATTCTAAGAATATTTTATCCTATGATGATTTTTGAATAACCCCTGGGTGCCATTACATTGCATATACCTATGAATTACCCAATATTTGCAGGTTCTTCTACACACATGCATCGAAATGAAGTAAAAATTTTAGATGCGCGCTCACGTCTATCCGCTATCTAAATGTTTTATCCTTGTCTATCGTTAGAACGCATTATGAAGCAGCAAATGGCAATGAAAGGGAAGCAGTAAGTGTTTCGAAATAAAAAAAAAAACTTAAGTTCCTAGAAAATAACTTTAGAATAGAAAACTATTAAGATCAGTAAGAACTAAAAATGTACTCTGAACATAATTTTAAACATTTATCAATTCCTTTTTGCAATTATTTCTTGGCTTTTCTGTGTTTAAAGACAAATAAAATACTGCAGAGTTTTCTAACGATCTTCACAGTATACTTAATTCCTTTTTATTTATTTTTATTTTATATAAACCAGACGAAAAATCCGAAATGGAAAATGGACTGATTGATGAAAAGAGATACAAATTTATTCATAACACAATCCCTCCAGAGGACTCCGATGATGAATGCACTCCCGCCAAAATAAACGCCTGAAAGACCGACGATTTTGCATAAATTTCCATCTGTCGATCCCAGAGTGTATATACATAAAGAATACGAAAAAAGCATCGCTCGGCTTTCCGTTTAATGATGTATTCTTTTAAACACCGCATAATTTAACAAAGTGTCGGCTTTCGACGTGGCGTTCAACGTTTGCCCGCGCTCCTAAAGCGTTATACCTCTTCGGGGGACGATTCTGGAATATTTACACCTCGGCAACTTTCCTAATTAAAACAATTCCGGACTAGGGCGAACAAGTCGTACGTGGGGGGACAGTTAGGCGTGCCCGTACTTGACCCGGAAATGGCAATTGCTCCTACTATGACATGTAAAGACTTTACCAGGTTCTATATTACGTGAATTACATGAAGATCACTCCATTATTGCGATTGCGTAATAACAGAGTTGTCTTAATTATAGTAATGGGTTTGAAAAAAAATCGAGGTTTTGATTTAGTTTAAGAGTACCATGTGATTCAAAATGATTGTCGTAAGAAAAAAACTGTTTTCCGGAAAAATTTATCTATACTTATTACCAATTTTAATGAGCGAACTAGCTACATACAATTTCATACATTAAATGAATTTCTTGACATTTAGCGACATTGGCGTGCGTGTTGTAGTATCTTCGATTATTTATCTTATAATTTTTTTTCAAATCGTTTATTTACATCTAATATCACCAACAATAGTATTTCTGAATACTGTAAGAAAATAAGGGAATTTATCTGTGATAATAGCTCAACAAACAGGTAAAAAAATTCAATATTAAATTAAGTGAAATAGTTTATTACATTTATAATTTTATAGGCTTATCATACACTTCAGCGCAATGAGCTGTCAAAAGAAAGTTACATTTTCATCCCTATAAAGTTTCTACGGTACAGGAATTATTACATTAGATCACGATAGGCGATTGGAATATTGTCATTGTTTAATAACAATTTAAGGGACGATGACTTGCTAAACAAATTATTTTTCTCGGATGAAGCCTGGTTTTATCTAACAGACTAATCAATTTACAAAACTATTGTATCTGGTCTGCAGAAAATCACACGATTTCGAGAACGCAATTGCATCCGTAAAAGTTGGAGTTTGGTTAGCTAGTCAGCAACGAATAATAGGGCCAATTTCTTCGAGGAACTGTAAAATCCCAAGTTACCAACAGATGTTGGAATTGTTTATGCAGAGGTACAAGAAAATGAGCTTGAAGAGGTTATTTTCAGCACGATATGCTCCAGCAACTATTGCTCGACAAACCTGCCAATATCTTCAACAGTTTTTTGCTGACAGGTTCGTTAGAGTACGAAGATGGCCACCAAGATCGCCTGATCTAACCCCATTAGCTTACTTCATGTTTGGCTATCTAAAAAATAGGATCTATAGAAACCGCATGCATACCATAGAAGATGAGAGATGCAGTTTTGTCACTTAATAATTATACTAATTGTATGTTATAATTTAAAGTAATAAATAAATTTAGTTAAAACCAGTTAGTACTGAATTGAAAATCATAATTTAGTAAAGTTAAATTAATTACATTTTCATTTTTACAAGCAGAAACACCGATCCATAGTCGTTTATATAATGCGAGTTCAAATATAGGTTACGTTTCCTTATTTATGACAGATCGTTTACTTTCTTATTTCCAACACTGACTTAGTTCAAACTTCATACAAACACGCGGCATATACCTACACCGTGTTACTATCTATAGGAGCGAAATTGACAATCTTTTTAAATCTCATAGTATATGACTTGGTTATTTGCATTTAATTTTTAATATAGTGTACTTCTCATTTTAGGTTCGCCCACGGTACCTTTTATCAAGAAACTGAAGGAGCAGCAATGGGTAACAGCTTATCTCCCTTCATATATAGCTAACCTCTTTATGAGAAAATTTGAAACCGATTTTCAGAATACTTTGGCATATTTTCCAAGGGTTTGCATTAGATACGTTGATAACATTTTTTGTGTTTTTTGATACTAGTATAAGCGCTCAATTAGGGATTTTCTTGAACAGCTAAATTTACATTAAGTTTACCCAAAAAGAGGAAACAAACAACAAGATTGCTTTTCTCGGTATGTTAGTAATAAGTAGAGACCGGATTATATGCAAAGTGCATATATTTTATTTTTTGTATATCTTCAATTATAGTCTATATGTAGACGTATTACACTAATTGAAGTTAATTAGCGCTAATTAGTGATTGCATATATAGCATATTTAGGCATTTCTATGCATATTTTTACAAAAGTTGCATATACTGCATATTTAAGCTTTTTCTTATCCTTTCTATTAGTAAAAATTCCTAGTTATTCCTAATGTAGATCGACAACCGACAATTCTCAGAACGATAAATCTTTTACATTGGTTTCTCTAATACTTTTTTCCAAGAACTGCACGTGTTTAATTTCGCCTAGCAGAAGGGATTTGGTAAATACGTTTTATTATTATTAATTCCCAAATAAACTGTTCATTCATTGAATATCTTTGAGCGAAACAGCATGTAATTGTGTTACGTTTTTAAATACTGTGCGTACATACAATGAGTATAGCGAACAAAATTTCTTTATGGATTAAGCCATATCCTGATCTGGTAAAGGATGGCGACAAAATATTTTGTCGAGCCTGCAGTAAACTGGTAAGTTTAATTTTACTAAAAGCTTTACAATTGTTTTTAAATTCTTTAACTTTTGATATAAAATGACAATTGTTGTTGTAGCTGTCTTTGTCTGAGAGAAAATACTGATTGATCAACACGCTAAACTCCATCACATTATTGGAAAATGAGAAAACTAAAGCGATCCGCATGTGTACAGCAATCTATACGTCAATGTGTAGCATCAACTTTAAGAAAGTGAGAACAAGAAGAATATAATACGGATCTGTGTAACGCATTAATTTCGTCCAACATACCATTAGCAAGATTAAACAATGTTAATTTGAAATCATGTCTGCAAAATATTGCAAACATAATATACCTGACGAAAGTATCTTACGAAAAAATTATGTCACATCTTGTTACCAGCAAACAATAGTAGAAATTCAACAATTGGTAGAGACTAATTTTATTTATATCGTGGTAGATGAAAGTACGGATAAGTGTGGCCGTTATATTGCCCATTTGTCAATAGGAATTCTTCATGAAGATATTGTAAGTAAATCATATTTAATTTATTGTAAAGAACTTCAAAATACAAATAATGTGACAATTGCCCAATTCGATCAAGAAGGTTTATCAAATTCCTTTTTACCTGGAAGTATACCTTGTGAAAAAATTTTACTAATGTTGTCCGACGCTGCACCATACATGATAAAAGCCGCCCAAGATTTAAAAATTTTTTATAGTAACATTATTCATACCACTTGTTTAGCTCATGGGTTCAATCGTGTAGCCGAAGACATTAGGAAATAAATCCCCTTGATTAATGATTTAATTAGCAATGTAAAAAAAGTCTTTTTAAAAGCACCTTTACGAATTCAATTTTATAAGGAGCGACTTTCCGGTGTTAAGCTGCCTCCTGAACCGATTATTACGAGATGGGGTACATGGTTAGAGGCTGCAATTTTTTTCGCCCATAATTTTGAAGGAATAAAAAATGTAATTGTTGAAATCACTGCTGACTGCATTGCTCTAGAAAACTGTAAAAAGATAGTAACATCAACAGAATTGCTACAAAACCGTTTGTATATTAAGTCCAATTATAGCTTTGTTTCAAGTTCTATTCGTAAACTAGAAACGCAAGGGATGTCGCTCTCGGAATCAGTCGAAATGGTAGATGAATTTGATATACTATGTAAGAAGGTTAAGGGTACAATAGGTAATTCTATATACGATAAATTTAAAGAAGTGATAAATAAAAATGCGGGGTATTTGAAATTGAAGAAAGTTAAGAAAATTTTGGAAGGTGAAACACTAAACGATTTCGACTTTAATTTTAGTTTAGAATGTATTGCATTAAAATAAAAATGCACCAATTACATCTGTGGATGTTGAAAGAAGCTTTTCTACTTCGAAACATATGTATTCTGGTAAAAGACAAAACTTTCTTTACACAATTTTGAAAAACATTTAATTATAAATTGTTTTAGAAATATGTTATGAAAAAATTTTGTACAATAAGGTTAATGATTAAATTTCTGCTCTTATTTATTTTATGTAAAAATTTTGCATATTGTCGCAATTTTTTTGTGATATATGCCCCAGGTTTATGCATATTTTCTCAAAAATCGACGCATATACATGGTGTTTCGAAACATCGTTTAAAGATTTAAGACGAGCATGTAGTACGAATCGAAATAAAGTTAAAAGTCATAATAAACATATGTTCACAAATCAACCGTTTACGAGATAACAGCGAGTGTTCCTAGTAGTACATGGATATAACATATCCCAGTAAACAGGTGCCTATCAGTTATTGTTTTATGACAGTTTAATTTGACGTTTTGTGCAATTTGTAGCAATTACAGAGGTTGCGTATTCTAATGCTGAAATGAGCGATATGGTGTTCATGTACGGTCGTGCTAATGGGATTTTTTTACAAGCACGTCGCTTCCATGCTGAAACGTTTCCTGATCGCCAACTGCTTTCGCATGTGACATATCTGAGACGGTGTTTCAACGAGTAAGAGAATCTGGTTCGTTTGAGAAGCGGTCTTCTGATACTGGAGGGCAGAGAATACCATGTACTCCACAGATAAAAGATCGAATTTTGAATATTATTGATGAAAATCCCGAAACTAGTTAGTGTCAAGTGGGTGTAAGCAGCAATCTTGTTTGGAGAACTCTTCATGAGCAACTCCTATACCCCTACTACATCCAACGGGTACAAGCCCTTACTGCTCCGGATTACCAAGCGAGAAGGGCTTTCTGTGAGTGGTTTTTGCGAACAGTTGCTGATCGGCCAGATTTCGCTGATAACATCCTTTTCACTGATGAAGCTGGTTTTACTAAAAATGAAATATTTAATTTCCACAACAATCACGTTTGGTGTGATGAGAATCCTCATGCTACCGTTGAAGCCAGGCACCAGCAACGTTTCTCTCTAAACATCTGGTTAGGCATGATATGGGAGCGGTTGTTAGGTCCGATTGTTTTGCCACAACGCTTAACAGGTCCTGCATACCTCGAGTTCTTGGAAAATACTTTACCTGAACTTTTGAAAGATTTACCTATAAATCTAAGACTGAACCTCTGGTTTATGCAAGATGGAGCTCCACCGCACTTTACGCGTGCTGTTAGGGAACATCTTAATAATGAATTTCCTGGGAGATGGATAGGGCGAGCAGGTCCCGTTGCTTGGCCTCCAAGGTCTCCCGATCTAAACCCGTTGGACTTTAGTATCTGGGGTTATTTGAAAAGTTTAGTGTACGCAACACCGGTAAACGATCTTCCAGAGTTGCGCCAACGAATAGAACACTGTTGCCAGATGATACGAGAAAAACGCTTGTTTTTTGAAAGAGTGCGCGCTTCCTTTGAAAGCAGATGTAGATCCTGTGTCGAAATGGAAGGATGTCATTTTGAACATCTTCTTTAGTTATAATCTATTTTATGTTAAAATGCAATAACATCTTAATAAAAACCGCTAAAGCAAAGTTATTCTGCAATTGCGATAAAATCGCTGTTATCTCGTAACAGTTAAATTGTGGACATATGTTTATTATGACTTTTAACCTTATTTTCGATCGTACTACATGCCTTTAAAATCTTTAAACGATGTTTCAAAACACCCTGTATATGCGCATATATTCCAGTTTTTCTTTGCATAGAATCCGGTCTCTAACGATAACAAATGTTGCTAAATGTAATTACGAATTATATGATTCGTATAAAGCGGATCTTAAAATCATATTTGTCCCACACTCACAAAGCGTAAGACATAACAACAACGGCCAAGGCATGCAGCAATAACTTTCCAACAACCTCTGGGGGTAGCATATACAGAAGAAACAGATGTCGCAACAAAGAAAAAAAACCGAAACTAACTAATATAATATAATAACGCGATATCCGACAACAATACAATAATACCTTATCCCTCTTTCATTAATATCACGTCGTCAGTAGTCCCCGTCCTGATACGGCCGAGCCAATCCTATAAATGGACGGCAATACGAAAGAGCGGTACCACGTTGCCGCGTGCGACACCAACGCTCTCCCGCGCTATACCGCCGCCATCTGGTAATAAAAAGTTATAACCGTGATCTAATTAGTTTGTGTACGTCCCATAGGAAGCAAGCGAAAAGGAAAACGGCGGAAAAGAACAACACAAAAAAAAAATATATATACCCGACCCTCCCTCGTAAAACCTTAACAAATGACTCCGTAAAATATTAATAACATAAATGAAATTCAGTCTCTCCCTGCCGCGAGAGAGTTTGTAAATATAAAGTTAACACCTGCACTAAAAGCAATATCTCACAGATGCGAGGAGGTGGGGGGAGGGGGGGGAAGAAGATTTCTTGCCCTGTAACCGGGTAAAGTCTGCGGTTTATGCGGCGATAAAGAAGGAAGAAAAACGACAGCGTTTTCCGTGGATACTCTCTGCTCTCGTTGACATTCCGAGAAGAATTGCGAATGGCACGAGAAACAAACCGTGACGAGTCATCGCGTCGGGTTTTTCGGTGGCGAATTTAACTTTAAACTTTATTCCGCGCAAACTGTAAAACGCGAATGTGGCGCTATCTGTTCTCACTGTTTTTTTTTTAATACCGAACTTGTCAAAGTTTGTTTTGATTTATCGCTTTGATTCTGAGATTCCGCGAGATAATGCGAAGTCGTCTTTTATTTAGGTAGGCAAACTCGCGTCGGATGGAGAATGAATGGGATGGGATTTAATTTTTGAGGATTGTTATTAATATTGCTTAATGTCAACAATAATTTTAAAAAAAAAAAGCATGAACGTCCTCCTTTTTTTAAAATAGTTTAAAAAAAAATTAATGGCGCACAGTGGAGCAAAATAATCAGATTGTTGACAAAAGAAATAGAAATCGTTATATAACTTTCACCAAGGAGGATGTACATATATTGTATAATTGTCGCTAAAGAACTAATACATTTAAAATTAAAATTGTTTTCTCTCTCTCAGGCTGTTTTCTGGGATCGTGAACACAACAAAGAATAAAAAAAAAAACAGTTTAAAATAATATAACATGTGATTGTTTTATTAAATGTAAGAATAAATGAAAATAAATGTAACAGAGGTATTACTTAATAAATAAATATGAATGGTAATCAATTATTTTTTTATATATAACTATTTAAATTTGAAATGAAAATTTCACACCTTATATTGTCTTTTTAGAGCAATTAAATTTATATTGTGAATTCTATAATAACTTCATTAATCTATTACCCGGTAGATGGCGCTGTTTTGAAATTGAATCTTATTCTTCAGGCACTAGTTAAATGTTTAAGTGAAATGTTTAAATGATTTTTGAAACAATCAATAATAAATGTATTTCTAAATTCAAAAGGTTTGTTTAAATAATAATATTTTGCATCAATAAATTTACAAATGAAAATAACATCTACGTTCTACCAAATATAATACTAGTATACTATATAATATAAATATATTGTATTTGGTTCTACGTTACCGATCTGAATCTCAATGCTTACATCTTACGTTACATTGACAGATCAAATATAATCAATATCAGTCGGTGATCGAATAATTATCGGTGCAATTTATCGATATCAAAATCGTCGCGCTAAGTTATTTATGAACGGACTAACCTTTTCGCACTGGGTCCGGTGTCTGGACAGGCTGGGAATGGGAACGTATCGGTTGTTGAAGTAAATTCAGGAATTCTTCCGGATTTGTTTTGGAATTCGTTCTTTTTTTTTTAGATTAAAAAGTAAGGTGAGGATTCTTTCTTTAATCCGCGTTAGTGACTATCAGACTAAACTGATTTCCGAGTTTCAGGATAAAATTTTAGGAAAGATTTAACAAAATTAGTGAGGTTAGAAGTCTCAAAAACTGGCGGTAACATACGTCTTATCTGCTTCAGGACGAAAAGCTGGTTGAATTCCTCGTTGCTATGGGAATTGGCTTCGATTTTGTAAAATGCTACACTGTGATTGGTTTAAATTTCCGCCTCTTTTCAAAATAAAAGAGCAGCGTTTTGAATTTGGAAATTAGAAGAAATATCTTGGAAATTTATTTTTGAATAAGGTTTTTATTATCAAAATCGTTTTCTACAAGTAAAATTATGTATGTGTGCTAAATTTCGTAAATTAATTATCTGTTTTTAGATACCTGTCAGTGATGTTTTTAAAATGAAAAATTCTAATTTAAAAGGAAATTATATGGATAAAATAGTATTTCAACCTTCTTTTGATCACCTGAAGATCTGTTAATTACATCTCGATCATTCTGAAAATTGTTTTCTGTAAAGATATCATGTATGTGCACTTTCGAAGATGCTCGACAAGAAATGTGAAATTTTCACTTTTTACAGATGTTATATACAATAATGAATTTACAATACAGGATTAGTGATTTGTAAGCTTCGAGATTCTGGTATTGCTCAATATTAAACATGTCAGAGAAGAAAAATTCCTTTTACATGCTTACGAAAGAAATTACATAAAACTTGGCCAAAATGGCTGTTAAAATGAAACTTATTGCTTTCCAAAGGAAGTAATTTGTGGTTTTCTATAATTTAGTGCCTGTTTTTGACTGAAGGTCTTAAAAAATGAGTAATTGATTACTGGATGCTCGGTAAGTTAAAATTTTAATGCTGTCGCAAGAATGTGTGTGTTTATGTATGTCTTAGATCTCTTGATCGGTTTCAGGCGTTCATATGACCCTGTGGCTGGTGAAATCCGACCGTCCTTGTCGAATACAAGAGTGCATATGACTGGCCATCCACACGATACAATTGATCAGTGTGTGTGTACATTGATTTTCTAAATTAGAGCTGTGTTTGACCCATTACAATATATAGATCCACGAGATAGGGAAAAATGATTTTACGATTTTACGGCGAGAATTACCCGTAAAATGCTGCAATGTAGCGGTCGCAAAAATAGGTAGTAAATTACGATTTCGTATGATATGACATCCAGTATTGAGAAAATAATTTACCGACGCTTACATGAAATACCTATCTAAAATAGGAAATTGAATGTGTAGGAGAATTGTTTGTTTATTTATCAATCGACTCACAAAATATCAGCAAGAATTATTAATTATCAAGATATTTTTGCATTAAATAATAAAAACCTAAACGACTAACTTGGTTTTTAGAATGATATTTTGTATTCAATTCGTTTGTATGGACATTGCAAGAAGTATATTTTTATTTTTTTCTTATTCTGAATTATCTTCTTGTTTTGTCCACTTTAGTAATAAAATGATTTGATATATGTATCTGTCTAGAAAATATGTTTTATGCACATACAATTAGCTCAAAAAATTATGACCTACCTAGGTTCGTAAAACTGGTAAAACGAATTCGTATACGCAATTCTAAGGTATCTACTTTAAATGCAATGCCATCGTAATCTGCAACGGAGGGGGCAATCCCTTGAAAGATAATACCCTTTACTGTGCCCGACAAAGATGCCGCCCTGAAGTAAAACCTTTGTAGTTGTCGCCAAAGGATTTTATACAATAATTCTGATTTCTAATTCTCTTGTTTACGTTGAAATTTAATTTCAATCAACTGTTTATATTTTTATATTTGAATTATCATTAACTTCTAGTTCCCTTTAGTTGCCTGGGTGCGTTATATTAGTATTTATAATAAACATATTTAAACAATAATTTATTTTTGTAGATAGTTTTAGTTTACACACATTTTATACAAAAATTCCAACAAATGTAATTCGATTTGTGCCGTCATAAAAAGCAATAGGAATGAAACATTAAAAAAGAATAACTACTTTTTTTTAATAACTATTAAAATAATTTTTAATAAAAAAAATAAAATTTTTCCGTATTTTCTATACTTTTTCAATAAAAATTGCCATTTGGTATTTATGTCTTATAGATTATTTATTTATACATCCATATTAAGAAATTCTTATAAAGCTAAACTTTAAACAGTTTTTTGTAACTGAAGTAATGATTTCAGTAAATTTATTTGTTCAAATAATTATACAAGAACACATTTTAAATATTTGCACAAATTATGCCATCTGGTCACGTGCGAGTAATCGATGGCTAAAATAAACGTTCATTGTGTTGAAGCCACCTTGGAATAGATATATTTTCCATTACAGTTGAAGCCGGTACTTCTCCGGCATATTCTGGTTTCTTTTCGCTTAAAATCCTCGGTTGTTAAAATATTTAGTGTACGCTTAAAAATAGCGTTATATTGCTTAAATTATTGTCTTCCATTTTAGTTTAACACTTGTAACGTTGAAACTCATTTTATTACATAACAATTATTCAACGATAAATATCATGATAAGTAATTTATTCAGAGACATCTAATTTGAAGAGGAACAAACCTAGCGATACTAGCGCCGAAGCTTCTTGACGAGACCGCTCCGCTACTCTCGGCAAAAATGTATTGTCAATTTTTAACATTGCGTGGGCTCTCTATATATACATACTCCTAGCTTTCACTGTTTACATGAACTGATTTATCAAAATAAGCCATTATACTCTACTGGGCTTCCGAGATGGAACCACGTCCTTCTTCTGACCGACGTTTCGTCCATACTCGCAAGGGACATCTTCAGGGCTGTGCTACTTCTGCTGCTATTGACCTGAAACGGAAAGACTAACACTCCGAGACGGGTTTATATAGGGGTAACGGTTAGGATCCAGAGGAACATGACGGTTTTCAGGCGCAGTTCAGATTATTGAGATGTTTACATTCATTGAGTGAATTTTCATCGACAGAACGAAATGTGACATTGTTATGATTAAATATTATTTACAATGACACAATTGATTAAGTAATAACGAGATTCATTAGTAAAATAATATCACTGTCCGGTTATTTTTACGTATAATTTTCGTAAAATTATTCACGATATGAACGCAATAAAGCATTAAATTATACCTTCTTCGTTAGTTCAATGGTTTGCCATTTATTGAAGAACATATATAGCGGTTATAACACGTTTTTATGTTGTGACGTGTGTTGTGAAAATTGATATAAACGAAACTCATCGATTTATAATATAAAAATTAATAGGCACTAACTGACATACCTTCAGAGAGCATTAAATCAAATGTAACAAAAAAAAAGCAATCTTACCACGAAATACCTGATTCTAAGTGCGGATTTTACGTCGACCATCGTGAAACTAACGTCGTGTCACACCCTAGAGGCGACTACGAACTATAGTTCGACGACGGATTAAATGTATTATGTTAATGGAAAAGCTCTTAACTAATTTTAACCAAATATTACTAGAAATATATTCTTTAATGCTAAATTAGTAATATAATTTCAAATATCAGGTAACCTAACTTTTAACTCTCAATAATCTTGTAATTTGTATAGAAAACTCCCTGCAAGGAAAATCACTCAATCAAATGGAATGTGAAAAATAAATCTTGATTCGAAAATCACTTGTCTAGTATACGATCGAGTTAAAACTAAAGTCTGATTTATTTGCACTTATCAGGTTTTCAGTCATGTTTTGTTTTTTAATTTTTTTTAAAACAAATTGAAAATTTGCTTGAAATTATACTTGCTACATTTCATGTTTATACTCTACATACTATTTGGTTTTTTAGAATATTTATCTGTGGTTTTATTTTGCGACAAATATATTATGTTAATGATTTTATGTAGGGGCATTTGTGTAATACTCGTTTGACTGGTATTGTATTTATTTATGTATGAGAAATATGGCTTTTTGGTTACAATAAAACACAAAAAAATTAATTCAGGACAGTAAGCTTTCAATGAACTTTGTGATTTTTCTCTTCAAATGCTTAAGAGTATCCTTATTATTTTATTGATTTAAAGATTGAATGGATTTATAAATACATTGATAGCTTTTGTTGTAGAACGATTAAGGTAATTTGGAATAGAGAACAAAGGATTAGATAGTGTTCTTCGAGTTTTAGATCAACGATTTAAGTTTACGTCACCAGTCTATAAATTATTTTATGTATATATCGTTTACCTGGTTAAAATTAATTAATTCCTTGTAATAAAAAGATTGTGGTTATTCATAATGATATTCCGACTTATGTTTATGAATTCACATATTTCATCGACTATTTCTAGAATTTTTATTGCTTCAATTTTCACATTTGTCTCTAAAATGTAATATTCAATGCATATGTTGTTATTCCTTTTTTGCTTTTCATTAATTTTTGATTTAAAATAAATGTTTATGTATTTATATACTATTGTTATAAAAAATAGTCATGTACATTTAATTTATTGTATTTTTGCACAATTAATACAGATATTTTACAAAATCATGTGTTTTGTTCTATTCAAATCATAAATATAAAAGAGCAAAATAATAGTACACATTTAATTACCCGCCAATAAATTTTTAGTACGAAGAATAGTCATCAGGCGTCGCTAAACGGCAGTCCGAGTTGCGATATGAGAGTACCATTCTAGGTCATGGTTATCTTTGGTATGGACCAGAAAACCACAGAGTATCTATATGTTCAGTTTAAAATAAGCCACCGTTTGGAAAAGATTTTGCTCAAATCATAAACAGTATTAGATCTCTAAAACCTGACATAGGCCAACTTTGATTGTTTTGGAGATTGGAAGAGATTGACCAGTACTTCCAAAAGCAGCAATTACTTAACTAAGAAAAAAAAAAAATTAACTTTATTGTAGTGCTAGCAGATATCCCGATATTTATTAGATAATATAAAGGTATTTTTGTAAACACCATTTTTTCTGCCACTTCAATCAAATTTGCAGCCATTTTACAAGCAATGAACAATAATCAGTTTCATTACGTATCAATATCCCTCTCAATCGCCTCCACTAATCTACGCCACGTGCAAAATAAAACCATTAACGCGTCGTAAAGATTCAGATTATTGCCGCAAACACGTAGCACATGTACTACCATAGAACGCCGCGTTTATAATTTCACCGGCGACATCTTGCGGAAGGCATTCCAAGGTTGTACAGCACCGGTCGTGCCCTAGGAGAATTTTAAATTAATGACCGGGACGCATTAGCAGAGGAAAGCGGGTCACTCGGACTCCCGGATTCTGTCGGTTCACCGGTGAGGGGCTTCTACCCTCTCTCCCTTGCCCCGCTCGTCTACACAATCCGAAGCGCTGGTCGGCGTCGCGTAGGACTGTCCGTCGTTATCCCAGCGCGTCGGTACATATCTCAGCTGTGAGCTCGGTAATATTTCTTGTTAATATCAGCCCGGTGGACCCTAGGCCAGATTATACGACGTGAGGATTTACATAAGGTATTAAAATATGTAGGTATATGAAAGCGCGCGTGTATAACTGGTCATAAATTAGGGAGAGTAGAGGTTCGTGATTATAAGACGAAAATGCTTGAAACTAGTAAGGATGATAAATTTAAATTCTATAATATATATGACCAAAATAAACAGGCTTACTCGTCAATATTTAGAAATGTATCCAGTAATATATGTCGACAGTACCGCTAAGAAGGAAGGGTGTATCAGTGCCAATATTGAGAGTCAAGCAGCAGTATGCAGTACGGGTTGTTGGTTGGATGACCATTCGAACAACACTTCTCAGCGGGTACAAATTAAACAAGGAGTGGACGGTGGCGTTGTGTTACGCCCGAGGGGCGACTACGATCTACAATTAGACAGGAACGGATAAACACTTCTCAGCGGCTCGGTGTGTTCCGGCACCCTAAGCCAAGGGTGTTCAAGGCCTGTAGTGGTGGGTATATTATTATTAACATACAGTGTGTCCCCGGATACAAGTTGACAGGAGGAAAATAAAATTATTATTGAGTTTACGACAAAAATTCATTCTTTATAAAAGTCAGTCGTCAGAAAAACTAAGATGAAATGTACAGAATGTCCATTTATACCATGTTATATTCGTTGTACCATTAATTGCGTTTTACTATTAACAGAAAAAGTTTCTTAAAAACATAAAATTAGTTAAATACAAAATTTCAAGTTTAAGTTACAAAATAAATTATTTTTAACAATATTTCAGAAAGATTGACGAATTTCTTAATAAAGAATCACTGAGAAAAAATTTTAATAATCATAAATAAAAATACAATCATCGTAAGTAAAAAGTTCAGCTGAATAGGGGACAAAAGCACAGACTACTTAGCACTAGTAAAAAAGAGATTCTAAACACTGATACTAAAACAAGCATCTAAGTTACTTACAGTCTGCTTCATACGATAACTTATGAAGTTACTTTGATAATTAAATGAAGTAGTTAAGCCAAAGATATATGTAGTTGCAGTAAGCAAAGATTTGCCCTTGTCAAGTAGTAGGTGTATTGCTGTGAGTGAACTATTATATAACAGCTATCACACCTTCATAATTAATACAAGCTATTTAGATTACTTGTGATAAGGAAAGAGTATCATTAATGCACGTTCACTAAATACCTGATATATAGCAGGTAATGGTTTGCTATAAATATACAATATACTTACCTTAAATTTGTGGTTCAACTATAGGTAGTGTAGGAAACGAGGAAGTTTAGTGAATATTTATTAAATAGCTTACTGTGTACTCTGTGTGAATAACTGATAAAGTACCAAAATAAAGTTGTATAAATCTTCGATTATTTATGCAACCGCAACTATAAGTACTGCGTACCGAGCAATGCGTAATTCAAAATTGTTTGCAAATAATTTTTAATTACTATTCAGTACGCTGTAGCTTCGATTGTATTAATAATCGAAGATTAAATTCGCATTTAATTTGCTAAAGATGGTACATGATACTTATTACTTAAGAAAAAAAGCAGTATTATTAGTAATAGTTTTATTTTGTATAGGACAAACACAGTGACCACCTGATATGAATGAAAGATATTGGTTTCACTTTAACAACAGTTTCTTTTTTTAACAATTTACAACGTAATGACTCATAAAACATATTCCTTAATAATGAAAAAATGAACAAAGCAATAATAAAGGATAAGGTAAATAGGGTCCCCTTGAAACGTTATTTAGTTATTGAAATTATTGAAATCTAAACAAAGGACAAAGAGAAATATGGCTTTGAAGTTACAACTATAACAAAAAAA
Source organism: Protaetia brevitarsis (assembly GCA_004143645.1). NCBI lineage: Eukaryota > Metazoa > Arthropoda > Insecta > Coleoptera > Scarabaeidae > Protaetia > Protaetia brevitarsis. The sequence goes on from RXPK01004821.1 coordinate 118,509, forward strand.
AAAATATACCTAGGCGGTAAACTTGCGGTTTCTGTTGGTTCTTTGCGTTGTCTGGACGGGTTGATCCTCTGCCGGCGTACGTGGCGATTGTGTCCGGTGATCCCCTCGAAAACGGCTACTTCGTCGGGGTATCCCTAACTGCAGGTGGCACTTGGACTGTCACTCACCTAACGACGGCACCCACACTTTAATTTCACCAGCGGGCGCAGATATCATCACAATCATGGGGAATTCGAATATCCCACCACGTGGTTTAAAGCTGCAATCGTGAAACATCCGATTGCTTATAGGCTCAGTACTTCTTCCTTCGCTGGGATTCTTTATACGGATGGGGCCTTGAGTTAACCCACCTGGTATTTTTAATATATTTGCGTTCCAACTGGCCTACAATAGCCGTACTCCTTGGCCACTCTTTTTTCGACGACCTTTTCCCACGTCCGTAACTGTTACTTGACGCGTAGCAGTCTCGGGGACTATTTTATTACTCTGCCGCATTAGCCAATCAGGAATAGTAAAACAATCACGGGGTGGTAGCAAAATTCAAATAATAATAGTTGTGACGAGTTGTTACCTATTTAAGAAAATACATGAGTTTAATAGCGATCAGCATTGTTGTTACTTCTACTAACCATGTGCTGTAGTAGTTAGATACAGTACCACTAGTCATAAGTAATACGTTACTTATCACAAATTTGTCAGGTACGCTGTGTAATAGCCGTTAATAAAAGCACTATTTACAGTAGCAAGTTGCATTCAGGAAAATGGGTTTAGTTGCAGGTATTAATTAACGAGAATAGTTCCAAGTAAAATTTTATCTATTGTAAATAATTTCCTATCAAGTTTACACTTTACTTAGCCCATTTTTCTCAGTGAAGAGTGTTCCTTTTATTCCTTTCATTGTGAACGGACTATATATATATACCATCCTGGTATTTCTTTTGTTTTCACAAATGTTACTTTTTTGCAACATTGTTATTTATTACAAGAAAACATTGTTCACTTATTTGAAACAGGTACCAGGAACAAGTGGCTTAATAAGACCGATAAGGACTTAATTACAGTAATTTGCACCAACCTCTAGTAATTTCTAATATTGTTATATCTTCCAGGTTTCATACTTTTTTTTTCATGCGACGCGACGCTGGCAATATTAATAAAATCGCTAAAAGACAGTTGCATTTACATGTTATGCATATAGATGGAGCTAAACAGCCACTAATGTTGCCTTGAACGTGGCGTAGGTGGCGCTAATTTACATTACTGCATACTCCACGGCGCGATAAGGTTTTATAATTACTATTTCTGTCGTTCCTTTTACAGCGACATTTACAACGTACTGGAAAACGCGTAGGCCATAATAATTGGATGTGATTCCACTGAGGGAGAAAAAAAGAAATTGGAGTGAAGAAACAAAAAAATAATTAAGAAAAAAACGGAGAAGAATCGACGCCAGACTACCACCTCCCGTGAAGGCAACAATTTAAAATCAATTCCTCCTATTACAGTGAAACGGTAGGAATTTGTCGATACCGGCGATAATTGAATCTTCGCCCGGCCGAATTTTTAATTGATACCCTCCACCTCCTTTTTCTCTCACTTCGGCCTTTTTGCATTTCCTTATTGTTTTTTTTTTCTTTTTTTTTCGGATCGATCGTTGTAAATATTAAATTAGAGCGCGGACTACAAATTCTTGCCCCGGTCCACGGCGCGATGTAATATTGAAGAGGGCGCGTCGATTCGCCCGGTCGAATCGAAAAATAAATAATTAAAAAGTGTTCGACGCGTGCACGCGCTCAAACGGGAACGAGAGTGCCGTCGTCTCTTTGTTCGACGGGACGTCCTGGTGTGTTCGGTCGCCCGTTTATTTCTGTTTGTTTAAACGCGTATTTGGATATACGCGGTATAGAGAGGAAGAAGGAGAGAAGAAAAAAAAAAACAGCGTGGAAAAAATCCGTAAATGGAAAATATAGTTTCGCGTCGGTTTCATTTTCGCCAGCATAAATTATCGATTCGATGTATGCAGGCGCGCGAGAATTGGGTTTGCATTTTAAATGCAACGCACGTGACCGTCCTACGCCATGTGTGTCAAAGTGGTTAAAATGTAAACTGCGGAAGAGAAAATGTTAATGGATATCTGAATTTGACTGTTTGTAGTTTCCGTCAAAGGATTAAATGTAAAAATATTTTTTTTAGAATTTGCACATATGCAATCGTTGCTTGATAGATTGAAAGAGATGTAGGTACCTTATCACTGGAGACCGGATTATATGCAAAGTGCATATACAGTGTGTTAAAAAGGTTGTCGGATATTTTTACCCAATTGTAGTACTGGTGGAAATAAACAAAAAAATCTTAGTCAACATGGGTCCGCAATTCAACTGTTTTTGACATATAGTCGATTGCATATTGTTTTAGCAGGATAAAAATTTTCAAAGAAATTCTGATCGCAATGTAAATTAAACAAATGTTTCTTTAAAGTAAAACTAAAGAAATTGTTCTACATGTCCACGTTCATTTCTAAGCACGCTTCACACCTTCTTATGAAAGATCACGCAATCTTTCGAAAATTCCTGGAGTCCTCCGAATTTCCTCGCAACAATTTACGATCCTGCCTGAGTTCTTCCAAATTGTTTACAGATCGTGCGTACACTAATTGTTTTAGATGCCCCAAGCATAGGAAGTCTAGAAGTGTCAGGTCAGGGGACCTAGGAGGCCAATGCAGTTGGTCCACCCGTCCTATCCATCTCCTGTTGTAATCTTGATTTAAGAAATTTCTAACTACGATGGAAAATGCGCAGGATCTCCATCGTGCATAAACCACATATTTAATCTGTTAAAAAGTGGCACCGTCTTCCAACAAACGGGTAATCGTTTCTTAAAAAATCCAAGTATACTTGTCCCGTTAAACGATTAGGGAGAAATACTGGACCAATTAAACAGTCTCCAAAATGGCAAGCCAAACATTTAGCGAAAAACGTTTTGGTGATGCAGTTCAACGACAGCATGGGGACTTTCCATCTGCCCAGACGTGATTGTTATGAAAATTGAATATTCCGTCTCTTGTAAACCCACCTCGTCACTAAATAAAATCTGAGTCGCAAAATTAGGAGTTTCTGCCAGCTTTCGTAAAACCAATGAAAAAAAACCCTACGTGCATCATAATCGTGAGGAGCAAGAACTTGCACGCGTTGAATGTCGATAGAGGATAGAGCTGCTGTTCCCGCAGAATTCTCCAAATGAGAGGATGACTGATGTTCAGTTCTGCGGCAAGTCTTCGGGTACTAATATTTGGGTTGTCTTCTACCCGTCTTAAAATATCTAATTCTACTGCGGGAAGAGAAACTGATCTAGATCTACCAGAACACCATTAATTTTAAATGAACCAGTTTCGGACAGCCGGATATGAAGTCTTGAGAAAATTATCACTCGGTAACAACGATTTGGAAATTCTTCGTCAAACATACGCCGTGCTTCAGTGGCATTACCATTCGCACGACCGTACATAAAATGCATATCGCCATTTCTGCATTTGTGTACTTATGCATAATTTGAGAACAAAAAAACATTGGCGCAAATGATAAATAATCTGATGACAGATGTCTGACAGAACGAATTTTAAGTCACAATCAGTTGTTTGACAAAGGGAACTATTCTCAAAACCGAAAAATGTTTTTTTTTTATTTTAAAATATGCAATCGACTATATGTCAAAAACAGTTGAATTGCGGACCCATGTTGACTAAGACTTTTTTGTTTATTTCCACCAGTACTATAATTGGATGAAACATCCGACAACCTTTTTTTAACACACTGTATTTTATTTTTTGCATATCTTTAATTATAGTCTATATGTAGACGTATGACACTAATTGAAGTTAATTAGCGCTAATTAGTGATTGCATATATTGCTTTTAAGCTTTTTCTTATCCTTTCTATTAGTAAAAATTCCTAGTAATTCCCAATGTAGATCGACAACCGACAATTCTCAGAACAATAAATCTTTACATTGGTTTCTCTAATCTTTTTTCCAAGAACTGCACGTGTTTAATTTTCGCCTAGGAGAAGGATGTGGTAATACGTTTTATTATTATTAATTCCCAAATAAACTATTCATTCATTGATATTTTTTGAGCGAAACAGCATGTAATTGTGTTACGTTGTTAAATACTGTACGTACATA
>RXPK01004822.1:0-55131 GCA_004143645.1 Protaetia brevitarsis
TCAATTAAACTGGTTGTATTTGTTACTGTTTGCAAAATGTTTTATTAGGTTATTTTGCGCGGAGTTAGTTGAATGACTCACACTTCGATGCAGTTTTGGTGCGCTACTCTTGTTGTCCGGTTTGACATTAGTGTATATTAAATTGCATACGCACAATTAGACAAAATCCGCACAATGATTGCACGTTACCACAGTATATTACACTAAGGACATGTTCGCAAAAATCCATTGTTCTTGAGTGGTCCGTTTTTGAATGACCTTCAAGCCCAGCTGCCATTTTGTAAAGCTGTTGCTGAAATAATTTATATTTTAAAGGAAGTAGAAAAATAAATTAAAAAAATACACAAATTTATGCGTTTTTTATTCTGATTTTGTTGCAAATATTTATGAACAGTTTATAGTAATAAAAAACACGATTCCAGTAAAATAATGTTTGATTAAGTGATACATATATTTGCAAGTGCTTTATGATAATTATGTTCATATTCTTTCCTTTTGTGAAATAAATCTTTGTTTATATTTTTATAGTGAAAAGATTCTTCCCAGGAATAAATATGTTGTGGTTCTTTCGAAATAATTAATAAAATGCAACAGCATCGGTGGAGGGATTTTCAATTTCTGACACGAATACACAATAACTTTTAATTAGGGTTCAAGAGTTATGACATATCGTTCTGTGCGATATAAAGATTGTTCTTTCTATTCGACTACTTCATTTCTACATCCAACCTGCACTGGTTTGTCAACAATAATGTTCGGGATGCACAAGTGGATAGAGTTTAGACGTAGACTGTATATAATATCGAATTGTTCTATAGTATGAATAAATGCGATTAAATTTATACCAGTATAATGCAGTTCAAACAAAATCACATTATTTAAAAAGTGAACATAAAAATGATTAAGTTAGTTACGCGATAAATAGCAATCTACCTTAAAATGGTGTATCTAACAAATAAATTGATTAATGTGACCTAGAAATCTCTGTACAACGATATATGTTCTCTTATTCATGTACTTTCTTAATTCTTGTCGTGTCATATATATTAGATTCATTCGAAATCGCAAGAAACTGCGACCATCGTTAGCATCAAAATTTATCTTGCGAGAGTGACTGGCACTACAATGATACCCATTGGTGTCTTCTTTCACGATAATTTGAGTTATTTCACTTAAACTAACAATATAATATATAAGAAAGTATGTAAATGTTATGGCCACTGGCCACCGATCTTACTTTACACAGAAATATAGTTTCATTAATGTTTTTAAAAGTGCAGGGGTAATTCAAAACTAATAAATACGTAAATAAATAAGTAACAAGTAAATCATATAGATTAAACGGAGGAGTAAACTAATTTGTATAGATACGAACGTAAACAATAACAAACTGCCATTTTGGGAAGCTGTTGTTTGTGTAAAGTTAGGTTTAAAATCTGGACACTATAACTCCTCTCTTGTCCTTACTCGATGTACTCTGACGTTATTGTGCTTTATTAACTACTTCATTCGAAACATGTAAATTTGATATAATCTTCGTGGAAAGTGGAGTACGATTAGGACAGTCTTTTCCATCTCACGATACATGGAATGTACATAGATTGTAAGGAGCCTGATGGTATCTAGGTTATGTGGAGCACAAAAATGCATTTCTTGCTTGTCCCCTAGATCATTTCGATGTGTGTATAAAGAACAAAATGTTTAATGAACAGTTTTAATGCAAATAATAGAATTCGAAAACGCGGTCATCACTTCACAATACAAATAAGCTTAACTCGGTATACAATTAACTATGTACGTATCTGTCCATATTATGCACATACATTTAATTTTATTGCGACAAAAGCTTCGTTCGCATAATTTGTATGTACTATTAGGCAATCGCTTTTAGCGCTATCCTATACGTAACATGAGAGATGTATTATAAACCTAAATCTAAACTGTGTACTGGACAAAGCGTCGGTATGCATGTTTGTACGTATGGGAAGGAAATCAGCGAAAAAACGCGGTTTCCCTTTCATCATTAGTTTGCCGATAATTCGAAGATAGATGTATACGAGTTTTATTAAGCGGAATTAAGAGCGTGCTTATATACTTAATTCGCATATACGATGGGATAAGAATGGAATGCCTGTTTATTTTTCAGTAATGTGATAATCGGTTTAAGGGAAAAGAAATTATACAAACACAGGAGTGCATGTGGTGCAGATTATTTGACGCTTATTGAATAACAGTCCAGTTAATTATTAAACTTAAATTAGATCGGATTGGGTACTCGAATAGTTCCAAGAGAATTTTAAAAAGGAGGAGAAATGTCTGTCTTAAGATTTATCTATCTGTAATTATTTATTTTCAGGTAAGTTGTTTTAACTATAATAAACAGAATAGTTGGTAAAATATTTACTTTGTGAATAATCTATACTTCATCATTTTGTTTAAATAACTTTCATCATTAATTTCATTTAATGCATCTCTTTCTCAGTGCAATGACCCTAATAGCAAAATTTAAATTTCCCGCAAACAATTTTTAGGGAATTTCAACGTAAGGCTTTAAATAACTATTAATGTAGTACAAATGGTGGGGAATTTTATGTATCAACGTTGAAGTCACTAAGAATAATTGCGGAAAATTTAAATTTGGCTATTACACAGTAAGAAATTTATAACACTAGAACTACACTACGCCGAGTTCATGGAGTTCCCTCTAAATAGTGTAATTTTTTAACACTAAGAGTAGTGTTAATAGTTAGAGGATATTTACTATGCCTTAGTGTAAATATAGTATATCACTACTAGTGCGAATGCTACTGCTTCTTAGTGTTTATCTAATTTTTTTAGTGTAGATCGTAAGGCCACTAGTAGTGTGCATTAAACAACATCAATAGTGATTGTTAACTCTAGAAAGAGGTAATTTTCTCTATCAAATGTTTTATCAATACCACTGTAACGGAAGGAAAGTAAATTAAGTTCCTTATTCACTAATAAATAAAGCAATGACCGGGTTTCTTTGAAATAAAACGTAATTACTCCGACATAAAATAATTCTATACATATGCAATACTTATATAGTATAAAAATAAACTCAAATATTGAAATTAAACGAATCGACAAAACACGAAAGTAGTTTTTTGAACATGTTGAACATCTTATCATCCTTGCTATCAGGTGTTCTTCTACTGACGATGCAGTAACTCAACACTGCGGCACTTTATTAATCAGAAAATTGATAAGAATCTCCACCTATTTACTTTTTCCCTTTCTGATGGTATCCTCCTATAATACAATTCTAAATAAATGTATTGTTTATAATATATAGACAATCACTTACCTTTTATTTTACTGTAGCACGTATGTAATACATAACCTCACTAGAATAGCGTATTGGCGGCTGATGTACCTACATATGTAGGTCTTGTCCTCTGAAGCACTGAACACTAAACCGTTACAACTATTCTGGCAATCAGAACGCATCGTAACTGATCATATGTTATTACAGCGCGCGAAATACAATATGCACTCCAAAGAATTGACTATTGTTACACTGATAGAGTGTATACTTTGCTCTGCCAGTGTTGAATTGCACTAAGTAGCCTGTTAGTGTAATTATTTCACACTAAAAAATTTTTAGTGTAATTATGTACACTACTTTTTTTAGTGTTAAATCAAAGTGTATAAATACACTACAATTTTAACTCTATTTGATCAACCCTAACACTAAGAACATTAACACTGGCGCTATTTCTTACTGTGTAGGGAAGTTGCGAAATATAGAATATCATCGAAGTAGATGTCAATTGAAATTTAGAGATAAAAAACGTTTATATTAATTCTATTAATCTTATAAAAATAATCCGTTTATTAATTGGGGTAGGAAAAACATATGTTTTATCATTTTAAATAAGAAAATTGCTGTCGACTTCGGTAAAACAAACTTTTCCTGAAGTTAAAAATGTTTTTATATAATCCTTATGAAAATGCGGTTTTGTTTCTAAATTTTTTGTCACGTTAATCTAGCTGGAATAGTTTGCAAGGCTAAAATAGTGAACGACTGGTCTGAAACACCCTGTATATTGCTTAAAAAGATTGAAATAACTGCTTTTATTTTGTTTTAATATAAACTCACACCGAATCTTTATTCTTGATCACCCTGTATTAATAATCAATTCCTATAATAGATTACCTACCATTGAGAGCTTTTTTTTTCATATAGCAGCAAAACCCTTGATAAATCTCTATTAGAATTTGAGACATTTTATGTGTATGTTAAACTTATGTTTTAGAAAATAAATTTAACATTTTTTTTAATTTTCCATTGCTACCACATACCATGTGATTCAAAATGGTTGTCGTAAGAAAAAAACTGTTTTCCGGAAAAATTTATCTGTACTTATTACCAATTTAATGAGCGAAGTTAACTACATACAAATTTCATACATTAAATGAATTTTCTTGACATTTAGCGACATTGGCGTGCGTGTTGTAGTATCTTTCGATTATTTATCTTATAATTTTTTTTCAAACCGTTTATATTTACATCTAATATCACCAACAATAGTATTTCTGAATACTGTAAGAAAATAAGGGAATTTATCTGTGGTAATAGCTCAACAAACAGGTAAAAAATCATATTAACATTAAGTGAAATGTTTTATTACATTTTATATTTTATAGGCTTATCATACACTTCAGCGCAATGAGCTGTCAAAGAAAGTTACTTTTTCATCCCTATAAAGTTTCTACGGTACAGGAATTATTACCATTAGATCACGATAGGCGATTGGAATATTGTCATTGGTTAATAAAATTTAATGGACGATGACTTGCTAAACAAATTATTTTTCTCGGATGAAGCCTGGTTTTATCTAACAGACTATATCAATTTACAAAACTATTGTATCTGGTCTGCAGAAAATCCAAACGAATTTCGAGAAACGCAATTGCATCCCGTAAAAGTTAGAGTTTGGTTAGCTATGATCAGGCAACGAATAATAGGGCCAATTTTCTTCGAGGAAACTGTAACAGCCCAACGTTAGCAACAGATGTTGGAATTGTTTATTGCAGAGTTACAAGAAAACGAGCTTGAAGCAGGTTATTTTCAGCACGATAATGCTCCAACACATACTGCTCGACAAACCTGCCAATATCTTCCAACAGTTTTTTGCTGACAGGTTCGTTAGAGCACAAAGATGGCCACCAAGATCGCCTGATCTAACCCCATTAGATTACTTCATGTTCGGCTATCTAAAAAATAGAATCTATAGAAACCGTATGCATACCATAGAAGAACTGAGAGATGCAGTTCTGTCACTTAATAATTATACTAATTGTATGTTATAATTTAAAGTAATAAATAAATTTAGTTAAACACCGGTTAGTACTGAATTGTAAAATCATAATTTAGTAAAGTTAAATTAATTAAATTCATTTTTAAAGCAGAAACACCAATCCATAGTCGTTTATATAATGCGAGTTCAAATATAAGTTACGTTTTTCTTATTTATGACAGATCCGTTTACTTTCTTAAGTTTCAGCACTGACTTAATTCAAACCTTCATTACAAACACGCGGCATATACCTATACCCTGTTACTATCTATAGGAGCGGAATTGAAATCCATTTTAAATCTCGTGTTACTTATTTTCACATACAAAGCATCCTATAATAAAAACGCTTCGAAAGTATTTTGCAAAAAAAAAATTACTATGATCTTACCATATCACAAAGTACCACGCAAAATGTTACCAAACAAACATCTGTAATAATTATTTACATCGGAGAAGCTCTGGCATTATAGGATGCTCACACAAATTCCTCAATAATCGTATAAAACCAATTATCTCTACGCCAGCGTTATTTTTCCTTTTTCGTACAATGTGTGTGTGCCTATAGATATTATTTGCCATCTCATAACACCATCAGAAACGGCTAGTGTATATGAAAAATTATTAAGCCAATTAATATTTGAAAAAGACACACAAAATTGGCAGCAAATAACATCGGAGCGTAAAGAAATCGATTTTTCGTGTTCGATTAGTCCAATTTTCGCGGAATAGCTTTATTAAATCCCTTATTCAATTAACAATATTTTTGGATCTATTACATAATAGGTGTATATTGTATAATATAAATCGCGATTTTGATTATGTGTGCGATTATAAATCAACAATCGTTGGAAAAGTATCTAATCTAAATCGGCGTTTGAAAATAATCACGTTTGAAAAATCAAATTGCGATTTCAAGCGATTATAAATCGCAATAATCGTATACCTAATGGCGGCGATTACTAGTGATTTGTTTACATTTCAAACAGCAATATGGCTGACAATGTGAGGCTATGTATTAACAGTATTTTATTATGATTTGATTTTTTGGGTTTTTTTCGCTTTACGCAGATAATTATTATTTCATCATCTGACGAATCCCTAAAAACAATTTATTCCCGCAAAAATTGCGCATAGAAGTAAATAAATCGTGTAAACAAAATCAGTGCGTTGGAAAACTATTATAAATCGTGGATTAATCGCTGTGACGTAACGGATTAATCTTAGAATCATAATCACAATCGCAATTTATATTTCAAAAACACCTATTATTATTGTAATTGCGAATTATTGCAAATTTCATTTCTAATATAGTTTGGCATGAATATAGCGGCACAAACTGTGAGAAACAGACTTTACAAATGCGTCTTGAAAACATTAATAATGTAATCTTGCTACAACGCTGGCAAACAGTTTATAGCAATTGCAAAATATCAAATTATGAATAGGTATAACAAACAGAAAATATTTTCAAGGGGAAATTCAAATTTGTAAGGATTATTTATTTTTATGAACTAAATGTAGAAAGTAACCATAACATCAATAAATGGACAATATGTTCTTTATAAAGTTTTTTTTTTTAATTTTTAACAGTTTGCCGGTTCTAATCATCAATTCACTTACCAACACCAAGAAAAAAAAATCACTATAAACATCGACATGTACCCAAGAGCAAAATTCAATTTCCAGCATTATTTTTTAGTTACTACTAATATAAAAATACAAATAAAGATAAATACAAATAAACGTTATATAATGTTTTAATTTTTCGAATATTTAGCAAGAAATTCGAATTTTTCTACTCGATCAATTGAAATATAAAATGCTTTTAAGGAATTCAATTGAAATGTACAGTTATATTCTTTATCTACCATTTTACTGTCACTGCCTTTTCCGATTTTATAATTTATCAAGATATAAAGCCATAAACTCTATCAAATGTCATATCGCTTGCATAAAAATTTATGCATTTGCTATTATAAAATCTTTATTCGAATATATATACGCAATAAAATTATTATTTTGACAAAGATACAATATGTCGTCTGACGGAATAGATTATTCTGAAATTGTTTCCAGTTCTCGTGGACAACCACACGTTAAAAATTGATGATTCAAGAAGCGATCTGTTGCTGCTTCGAAATAAAACGGACACTGTTATAGACGACGTCGATTTAAACAGGTTGGTAAAGAAAAAAACTTTTATTTATTATTCAAGTTTCAACTTAGACAGCATATTTTAAGGTATACATAAAATATAAACATTGTTCACATAGGCAATCCCACATAGTTTATTAATAATATAATAATATAATTATGTATATTTATCGTAATAACAATTACAATAAAACGTCAGCAAATATCACAAGTACAGATTATATAAGGTGTCAATGCATGGTAATAAAATAGTAATGCGTAATAGTAATTTAATCATGATACAACAGAAATAACTATTAAGTTTGATTGCACTGCGAACAAGCCTATTACATAATATCCAAGCTGAAATGTAAAATGTGTATAGGAATTGGTACTTACAGCTTACAGCGTCTCTTTTAATCACTTTCAATGGAAGAAAATTTGGATTCATAAAGTTCAGTCTTCTCACTGTTTTTTTCGTGACATAATTTTGGTGTACATTGTTGCATTACACCTCTCTTATTACACTCATCGGCATCTAATTATGTTGCACACTTGAAAAGGTGACCTCATATACCTATGGCCCTCTTTTCCGCAAAATTATGTCGTAAAATTTGCTTGATATCGCACTGACATACACGATCACAACAATCATAACTCATAACCTATAAATTTGAATGACGTATGACGGATGAGAATGGGTATCAGTGTATGTAAACGTAAACAAGCAAGATAGTTTATTATTAGGGTGATAAAAAGTAAAATTAAGATGCATCTGTACAAGTTTTTACGAGAAATATCGTCCATAAGTGCTTTGTTTTAAATCTTGGACGCTGATGTAAGTTGACAACGATTTTAATCTTTCATATTCAAGAAATGAAGCCACCACACCACAGCGTAAGAAACGGAGCATTTTCAATTTATATTTCATGTTTGGCTGCGGTAGCGACTGTAAACCCATAAACTACCTCAAACGGATTTATTGCGGGCTGGAACGGCTCCGGTATTTCCGGTGGATGGGATTTGACAGGTATGTCCACGTTTTGATTTATTATTTACCCGATTCTATCAGTTTGTATACGCGAAAGATAATTAATAATGCGTTTATGTAAAGTACGATACGCAGAGAAATCAATCAGCGGATAAATAAAGACAAGAAGTGATACTGTCGGCGCTTATTTTGATGTTTCACTAAAAAATGGCCTTTGGCTTGAAGTAAGTTTGAGGGGTTTGAGGATACTTCATCATTTCGGCACTTTAATTGATTTCCAATCATAAAGAACGTGCGTGATAGAGCAGGAATAGTAACTGAAATCAAAATGGCGGAATTTAAATAGTAGTTAAAGCGGAAGATAAAGATGATCACTCTCAACACGTGAAACGCTTTAAAGTTCATGGCGGGAAATTTAAACCATCGTTTAATCACATTGTAGATATTTTTAGTGTGTATATATTCAAGTTACCAAAAATAATTGCGGGAAATTTGAATTTTGATTATCGGAAAGTGAAAGCCCATGGAGTATGTTTCCAATTGACGATAAATTAGTATAAAACAAAAATCGATCGCTTTCAGATGTTGCCAACAACATGACCGGTGTTACGCAGACGCGAACTGCCCGTGGGGTGTATTCCTGTATTTCACTCATTACGACTGGACATGTTATAACGGTCGAGGATATTGTGGTGAGTTAGTTCAACGATTTTTACGTCAAAACAATTCCAGAAAGTGTCTGTAACACTTTGATTTGTTCGTTAACCTACACCAATACACGCTTTTCGTTTTTTTTACGTAAAGAGTACAAGGTGGACCAAATTAAATATTCACATTACGACTCATGTGGGTATTTACCCATTATGACTGTCAGAGTAGACCCTCTGTATATTGATAGCATTGATATAAGCGAACAAACAAACCCTTTTTTATGTAAAAATCTAGTATGCCGAAATAATGCGTACATTTTTAAGGTTACAAAGGAGAAGATAGTTGTTCACGAAGATTATGTGAATGCGATTATGCTCTTATTGAATGTTTACGGGATTATCCTTGTCCCAGAAGAAAACTTTCTTGTGGCAATAGCTGGTATTGGTGATTTTTATGATATGTTTTATTAAATTAAGTATATTAAAGTTTTATATATAATGCAGTTGTTTTATTCCTTCAAATATTCCCTAATATCAGTATCCTGAAAAAATAAATAAATAAAAACAAGCTTTTATTAATAAAATCTATAAAAGTTATCTGCTTTATAAATCTTTCAAAGTATGCAACTTATTTGACAATCATGCTAAGAAAGGGGTTAAAAATTTTCAACAATGAAGTTTTCGTAAGCCATCTAGTGTTGATACCGTTAAGTTATCTGTATCATTCCAGTAAAGGTTACAATTAAATATATGTCGGACTTATTACAAAAAAAAAATAATCCGTTAAAGTATTGTATATTACTGCAAAAAATAAATCAAAGTACTTATTTATGGCACTAATTTAGAAACTAGGTGGCAAACAGGGAAATTGAATTTCCCACAATTATTTAATTGCTTTTAATAACAAACGTTAAACATTAAATCACAAAGATTTGAATTACATTTATAATAGATATTTTAGTAACTTTAAATTAATTTACACCTAAACATAATAAATAAACAAATAATTTGAAAATTGTAAATTACAAATAATTCCATATCAATAAAAACAGGTCTAATACAATTAAAATCGACAGGTTCAGCATGGCTTTGCAAAAAGAAATTCCTTACCAAAAAACAAATTTGCTATCCATCCATAGAATTTAATTATTCTATGCTTTGCATTTCATAACCTCGATTGATATTACAATTTACAATTGACATTTCCTAACCTCAATTAATGCTAATGTACATTAAGGCAAATTTAATAAACATGTTTAACGCACTCAAAATCGACAGACTTATCGTAAATTTAGAAAGGAAGTATTCCAATACCTTAACAAAGAAACTCAAGAAAATAAACATTAGCAGGTATTCGACGAAAGTTGCCGTGGTAGACGAAAATGTAGACAAGGACTTGGCACGCACTATAGAACAAATTACCGATATCAAAACAAAAGAACACAAGAAGAAGCCCCAAAAGCCCCCTTTCGCAAAAAATTTGTTCTTGGGTATTTTCGATAGAGACATCTTGGCTTACCCGGAAGTTTTAGATAAAAATCAAGTTGATAACCTAGAAAAAGACCTAACGCCTATAAAGGATTTCTTTGAGAATATCGACGATAAACACCAAATGTATATAACGAAAGAATACCTATCGAATTTATCCAAATTAAAATTGATCGGGTTGCAATTACCAACGTTCGAGGGTGGACGACAATTGACGCTGACTGAAACGTGTAGATTTCTAGAGGAAATGTCGAGAAATTCAAGTCGCATAGGTGTGATTGACAGTGAACAATTGGGCGTACAAATCTTGGCAAAGTATGGAACTGAGAAACATAAGAAATATTTAAATCGATTGATGAATGGTGACGCTTTGATTAGTTTTTGTGCATCAGAGGTAAATACATCAGGAGGAAGCGAACTTTTTGAAACGAAAGCTGTTTTATCCGCAGATGGGACAACTTGGGTAAGTTTATTTTGTTTTTTTGTTTGATTTAACAGATCAAAAAAAAAATAGTTTTTCAATAATGAACATCATGATAAATTTATCAACATCTTGTACAAGATTTAGTTATTAGTTTTTATGAAATATATGGAAATTTTTAGATGATTTTATATAATAAATATTTAAAATATTTTCAAATTTTACCTTCATGATATTTAATAATATAGGTTATGAGGGTTAATGTGTCATTTTTTTTTAATCAAAAAAACTATTTTTTAGGGATTTTTTTTTATGATATATGTAAAAAAAACTTCAAAATTTAGATAATTTATAAAATATAGTATTTAAATATTCCAAATTATACTGCAATAATTTTGAAAAATTGTAATAACCTCATTCTCCAGACAATCAATGGAATGAAAAAGTTAGTTGTCAACGGAAATACAGCAAATCTTTTTATGTTTTTGCTGAACTGAACAAGTGAATAAAAAATGGTGTGAATGAAAAATCTGTGGACGCTTTCATAGTCGAGAGAGATTACAACGGTATTACTTCAACACCCTGTGAGGTAACAGATTAGATCAAACAGACATTTCAAATATCAAATTTGAAAACACTAGGATACCTGCAGGTAATAATTATTTTTTCTTTCGTAATATCCCTGATATTTTACATGATAGTTTCATAGAAAACTTGATTGGTACGATTAATGATGGGCAACAAGGTAATTTCAACCATCTTAAATGAGTACCGAATTAGTAAAGGACCAGTATTATCATCTTTACTGCAAAACGGCATCAATACCTTCATTAGTCACTGCATCAAAATTGACAATGGATCTAAAACTATTTTAGAAACCGATGCTGTCAAGTCGAAACTCGGTGAAGTAAACGCGTGATGTGATTTTGTTGAATATTACGATTACTGAGTTAATTTTATACAGCTCACAATGGCATTGTAATGCCATCGAAAGCACGACATATTTAACGACTGGGTTAGTGGATAGTACGTAGAACCAAGACTGCGAATTAGAGGCTGCATCGTGAAAGTAATAAATTTCACTGCGTTATCCACAGGGTTGTTTTAATTAAATTAAAAATTAAATTTCAGATGATAAGCGCTAGCTACTGCCACAATTCCATTGCGAGCATCATGCATTTCATGGGAGCTGCCACGTATCTGAAAGAAAATTGGTGCAATAGACTCTATCGGGATTCCCTTGGACATATTTCCTAACGAGCCGGTGGATAGTTTGAAAATAACTATAGCATTGTTAGGGCTGCGACATGCTGGGGTGAGCTATTTTCATTATTAAATTCAACTCCCCGATTTTTAACTAGAAACGGAGTATATTCTATCAGAAAATGTTTTTCCTTTTAATACATTTCAACAAGAACACCAAAATTCTGATAGGCAATAAAATACCTTATTCACATAATGAAAGAGGTTTTAAAAACTAGAATTGACGTAGCTTTAATTTACGCAAAAATTGCTAGCCCACGTTGGGCGCCAAAAAATAATGTGATTCCATGCAGGTTCATAACATCTTGAAACATATTATGTAGTGATTGTCTTATCGGGTCTTAATCACTATTATTAAGGCGTTTCCACATAATTGCATTCCTTATAACATATATTATACAAACTTTCTTGTGCCCTCATTGGCGCGAAAAATGACGTGATTTTCTACAGTTTATTTAATGACCAAAAAACATTATATCAAGTGCTTGTCTATCTTAATTGGTTAATAAAGCTTTATACGCATATTTTATGTACAGGGTGATGCAAAAGTTTTAGATAATATTAAGGTGCGCGTTTTAAAATTATGTTTAAGTACACATAATCTATATCTTTCTATTAATGAGCTTGTATACCAAACCTAGTAGTTTTTCTGATATTTTATTTTTTCTTAGAAAAATATTTGTTTTTGCTCTTATAGAAAATTGATAGTTTCACCATTGTTTGTGAATATGGAATACTCATATTTGGTACAAACGTTCTAGAGGGACGACAAAAAGGATATATGTAAAGAAATTGAGTGAAATGCTACAGGGCGTTCAGAATAAGTTTATACAATTACACTATTTTAAATTGAGAAATATGTTTTTTAAATAGCACACCTTATCGGAGAAATAATAATATGCAGATATTATTATTTTTCCGATAGATGTTACAAAACACTTTAACTTTCATTAAGTATGTTATATACCTATTTTTAATAGTTTACAATTTTCAAGACGTTTTCAACACAACTATTTGACTAAACCTTAATACATATATTATACAAAGATTATTGTTCCCTCATTGGGCGCGAAAAATGACGTGATTTTCTACAGTTTATTTAATGACAAAAAAAACATTATATCAAGTGCTTGTCTGTCTTAATTGGTTAATAAAGCTTTATACGCATATTTTATGTACAGGGTGATGCAAAAGTTTTAGATAATGTTAAGGTGCGCGTTTTAAAATTGTTTTTAAGTACACAAATTCTATATGTTTTCTATTAATGAGGTTGTATACCAAAACCTAGTAGTTTTTCTAATATTTTATTGTTTTTAGAAAAATATTTGTTTTTGCTATTATAGAAAATTGATAGTTTCACCATTGTTTGTGAATATGGAATACTCATATTTGGTACAAACGTTCTAGAGGGACGACAAAAAGGATATATGTAAAGAAATTTGAGTGAAATGCTACAGGGCGTTCAGAATAAGTTTATACAACTACACTATTTTAAATTGAGAAATATGTTTTTTTAAATAGCACACCTTATCGGAGAAATAATAATATGCAGATATTATATTTTTCCGATAGATGTTAAAAACACTTTAACTTTCATAAGTATGTTATATACCTATTTTTAATAGTTTACAATTTTCAAGACGTTTTCAACACAACTATTTGACTAAACCTTAATACATATATTATACAAAGATTATTGTTCCCTCATTGGGCGCGAAAAATGACGTGATTTTCTACAGTTTATTTAATGACAAAAAAAAACATTATATCAAGTGCTTGTCTGTCTTAATTGGTTAATAAAGCTTTATACGCATATTTTATGTACAGGGTGATGCAAAAGTTTTAGATAATGTTAAGGTGCGCGTTTTAAAATTGTTTTTAAGTACACAAATTCTATATGTTTTCTATTAATGAGGTTGTATACCAAAACCTAGTAGTTTTTCTAATATTTTATTGTTTTTAGAAAAATATTTGTTTTTGCTATTATAGAAAATTAATAGTTTCGCCATTGTTTGTGAATATGGAATACTCGTATTTGGTACAAACGTTCTAGAGGGGCGACAAAAAGGATATACGTAAAGAAATTTGAGTGAAATGCTACAGGGCGTTCAGAATAAGTTTACACAACTACACTATTTTAAATTGAGAAATTTGTTTTTTAAATAGCACACCTTATCGGAAAAATAATAATATACAGATATTATTATTTTTCCGATAGATGTTACAAAACACTTTAACTTTCATTAAGTATGTTATATACCTATTTTTAATAGTTTACAATTTTCATGGCGTTTTCAACACAACTATTTGCCTAAACCTTGATACATATATTGTACAAAGATTATTGTTCCCTCAATGGCGCGAAAAAATAACGTGTTTGCTACAGTTTTATGTTGAAAAAACATTATATCAAGTGCCTTAATTAGTTAATAAAGACGTTTTCAGCACAACTGAATTTAACACGGCTTTATATGGATATTTTATATCCATAATTTTAGTCCTACGTTGGGCGCGATTCCCTACAGGTTTATAACACTAAAAAAGATATGATATATATACTGGCCTCCAACATAATTCGTTAATAAGGACGTTTTTCAACATACCTGCATTGAAAGCCTTATATACATATATGATGTAGGGATTTTTTTCCCATCATTGGGCGCGAAATTGTGATTTAGTTTTGGTCGAAAAAAAAAACAGTGTCTGTCGTTCTTAATTGATTAATAAAGTCGTTTTTAGTACTACATTCAACATATGCAAAGATTATGATTCCAAGTTGGGCGCGAAAATGAATGTGATTTCCTGCAGATTTAAGTCAAAATAACTCAGCCTGAACTCGTTAATAAAGGCGTTTAGATTGCAATTGCGTTCGAGAAAGCTTTGTCTACGTATTGCTGTGTACTGATGGTACCAGCATAAATGCAAAATGAAAAGTAAAAAAAAAAAATGAAAATTTAAATTTTACTAGCTCAGCGGATAAAAATAAAGGGCGCAAAAGAACTCTTAACTTCAGGGTTACCTCACAATTAAACCTATCATGAAAAGTAAAATGTGGGCGTTTGAAAAATTTACTTTCTTTAAAATCCCCAAAGATTGAAATGGTTGATTCAAAAATAAAAGAATAGAAATTTTGAATGACGTTAACAATCATTAAATTTATTATTATAAAAAAAAAAGAAAAAAAACATTTAATTACGATTCTGCAGAACACAAAACCATGAATTTGAGATTCGAGCCAAAAACAAAACTGTATTAGACTCTACAATAAAAAAGGACGATGCAAATCCCTTTATCAAACACAAAGACAAATTCGTTCTAGAAGAAAATCTTATTTCACAAAAAATCACACGTGGTCTCAAAATTTAAACCAAACAAAATTAATTTAAACGTGGACAAAACAAGTATATATAAAAAAAAAATGAAATTTAACCACAAGCACAAAGCTTCTTTTCACCTAAACCGAGGTGATTAACAAAGAAAACTAATTTGAAAACTAAGAAACGGAAAATTAAACTCTTTAAACTAAAAAAACAGTATCTTCTAGAACAATATATAATAACTGATCTTACATCCGACATGTGTACACAATAAAATACAACAGCAATTATTTAATGAGTTCCTAGATGGACGATTTAAATATCAAATTAAACGAACAAATCTTAAAATAAAAATGAAATTACACAAAATGGTAGCAAATAAACTAAAATAAACTGTACTTACGCTCGTCAATCTGGTAACTGAGCCTCTGCGTAACACAGTCGCATATATATAACAATTTACAATTGCGTGCCAAAGCAGCGCATGAATCGCAAAGAAAATAAAAACTAGAATATTACAATGAACTATATACAATACTGGTACACGCAAAATGTACAACTGAATAAATTTAAATTTAAACAGAACAATTAAATAATACTCAACAATCAAATCAATTAACAAAATCTTGTCAAAATAAATATTGAACTGTGGAAACTCATTGCAGTATTGATAAAAATGAACTGGTATGAATAAAAATACACAATTTGAATTTCCGAAACCCGGGTGCCAGACTATAGCAGTATGTATACATATATTATACAGGGTATTCCACGTAACTGGTTCATTAAAAGTTTATGATGTTCTATTATTTACTTATATTTGAGATTTTTGCACCAGTATCTGTTCGATTGGAACTATAAATGTAAAATACCTTAACCAAAATATCACTTCCGTTGACCGGAAATGGATGTCAATTTCTTATTTTAAATAGAATGATATAATTTTTTATTCATTTTTGGATTCTACAACTACAATACGTCAGTTTTCATTAGCTATCCTATAGCTACATGTTGCCGTTTTGAGTTAATTTAAGTTTTTATTTTTTTTAGTCATAATCATTGCTATCATTGAGAATTAATATCTCGGTTAATACTGCAAGTAGAGACTCCAAATTTGCTATGTTATGAATGTAGATATTACTCTAAGAAACGATAAGCACACTTTACATTCTAACATACAGGGTGTTCAAAATTGAGGAACAAAGTGACATATTTTCAAATGCAGAAAACTCATTTTTTTTTAAATAGAACACCCTGTATTTTAATTCGAAATTAGGAAGTAAATATTATCCCCTATCGCTTTATATCAGCATTCCCTATACCTATCTTTAATAGATTTTGAGATATGAGCGACTTTTTGTTAAAACAGACTAAGTATTCTTTTTTTTTTTAAATAGAACACTCTGTATTTTATTCGGAATTAGGAAGTAAATATCATCCCCTATCATTTATATCAGCATTCCCTATACTATCTTTAATAGATTTTGAGATATGAACGACTTTTTGTTAAACAGACTAAGTAGCCCTATCTTTGCGTGTTTGTAGCTGGCTCTGAATGGGAATAATGTCAAATTCATTGACTAACCAAAAGTGTTTATGTATCATTGTAATTACACTTTCGTACAACGCAATATTAATAGAAATGACTATTCGAACAAACATTCTTGTATGGTTATTCAAAAATAATACATGAATTTGACGTGAATCCATTCCAGAGCCAGCTACAAACATTTAAAGACAGGGCTACTTAGTCTGTTTAACAAAAAGTAGCTCATATCTCGAAATCTATTAAAGATAGGTATAAGGGAATACTCATATAAAGTGATAGGGGATGATATTTGCCCCTAATTCCGAATTAAAATACGGGTATTCTATTTAAAAAAATTGAGTTTTCTGCATTTGAAAATATTCAATTGTTCCTCAGTTTTGAACACCCTGTATGTTGAAGTAAGTAGTGCTTACCGTTTCTTCAGGTTATAATCACATTCATAAATAGCAAATTTGGAGTCTCTACTGCAGTATAACCGAGATATTATTTCTCATGCAATATTATGACTAAAAAAAAAGAAAAAACTAAATAACTCAAAAACGGCAACATGTAGCTATAGGAATAAGATAATGAAAACTGACGTATTTATAGTTGTAGATCCGAAATGAATAAAAAATTATATCATTCTATTAAAATAAGAAAGTTGACATCCATTTCGGTCAACCGGAAGTGATATTTGGTTAGGTTTTTACATTTATATTCCAATCGAACAGATCTGATGCCGAAATATCAATTATAAGTAATAAATAAAGAAATCATAACTTTTATGAACCAGTTACGTGAATACCCTGTAATAGATTTTGGCCCCACGTTGGGCGCAAAAAAATATGCGGTGCTCTACGGTTTATAGTGTCAGAATAACGTTGTCTCGGCTAAAATAAAGCTTCAGGAATTAAAACAACGTTCTTGTTCGAGTTTGTTTGATTGCTTAAGAGTAATCCTACACGTTTACTTTGATTAATGATGATTACCTAATATAATTAATGCAATGTTTTGTGCGAAATCATTTTTTTTAACCACGTCACATATCGACAGATAAATTACAAGAAAACGCAGACAACTAAAGAAATCCCCTCTTCAACGCGGGGACGATCTTTAAGAAGATAGGGACGCAAAGGAGGCACATCGCGGATAACCCAATTATACATGCGCTTACACGAGAATCTCCACCCGTCCATGTTCAAAGCGGCGCAATATTTAGAGTAAATACTGTTAAATGATATTAAATAACGTTAATAATTAATTTACGCCTTAGATATTGCGTGTTACGTTTGGAATTTGCGACGGAAACTTTATTGACGAGATACGGACCAGAGGTGTCAATAAACACATGAATTGTTCAACGGCAGAATGCGTAGCCGATATTTACGTATTGACTGCTGTTTAGGTGGGGATTATTTTGTTTTTATATTTGGTGTGGTATATCGGCCGTGATTTTAGTAAGGAGTCCGATCGTACTGCATGGATTGAGGTGATGCTGATATGAGATGGAAATCGCGATGGATTCGCTGTAAGAGCTATGGAACGGGTTAAGATTAATGTTAATAAAATCTGGCATGGACCTTCATTAACCGTTAATGATAAGTACTGAAAATAGGAGGAATGCTGTGGAGCAGAAGAATACTTTCCAGTTCATGCAATGTCGAGGGTATTTTAACTGTTCCAATTGTTACCACTATATTTATATTGTGTATATAAATGAAAAATATAAGAATAAAATTTTTATTGTGTAGTAAAGTGTAAAAAAAGAAGAAAAAAAAATGTTTCAACCACAATAAGCCCTAATCGTCTGCAATCCTCAATCTCCTAGCCGCCTGCTCTCGATTTGCTCTTAGACGCCGGAACCACTGCAATAAATGATGCAATTCTCTTGTGCAAGATAAAATCCTGGTGGTGAATCTCGCCTTGTAGGTTTTAATCGTGCGGCAAGCTGTAGAGAACCTGGACCTCGCCGAACGATTTTCCCGCCCCCAAAATTACAGTTCCACCTCCGTCCTGCCGTTCAATTCGTACACTAGACCTCGCCCTCTTCGATGAAGTACATCGAATTGTCTATACTCCCTTGTGGTTATGTACATAGCCGGGAGAAGACGCACAATTCCAGTTCGCCACAGCTGTCTCAGGAAGTCCACTGGCCCTCTTGAAGAGAAGTGTTGCTGGAGGAACTGGCCGTAGAGTTGCTTCAATATGTCCTCTTTCAGGTACGACGGGGCGTTGGAAATTAATTCGGCAACCAAGGACCTTGGGCTGAGTCCAGAGCATGATGTAGTAATCCATACTTAATCTCTTAGTGATAGCGATAGAATTCGTAGCCTGCACATGGAAAAGAAAAAAAATATACATTAGGGAAGTAAAGTCTAGAGGCTTGAAAAGAAAGATTCGATAATGACGGTTAATGCGATACTAATTGGAATTTTCTGCTGGGAAAAGGAAATTGTTAGGTCAAAATAACGATTAAAACCTCTATGCACCATCTAAGTTTAAGAAAATTAATAAGAAGAAACACTCAAAAAATAGATATCTTAAGAAGAGACTTAGCAGAATGTCGATATTACGTCCATAACGTCACTTTTACGTCATTCTGTTTAGTGTAAAATGTGGATTTTGATATATCGGAATATAGCATTTGTACAACATGATACGTATAAAAGACGTCGATATTATATGACGGAATATAACGTCTATTAAACTCATTTTGCTAATATATACAGAAGATTATACATTTCACATACAACACCCGTCATGACAACATCTTCACTTACTCTACCGATAATAGTAGGATCAGTTTATAAAGAGAAACATTTGGATGGTGGAGTGATTATAAAGATTGAATAATCCACGAAAGTTGAAGTAAGAGTGGCAATCAAAATTGACACTAAAATAAGAACAACAAGACCAAGTCAGGTGGGATTATGAAGTAGCCAAGAATATAAGGAGAAGAACGAATTGTACAAAGCAGAAGTAACAGAGAATCGCAAACAATAAAGCAATGTGAGAGTTGTGCATAAAGTTTTGTAATAGTCAAGTAGTCAAATTTTATAAAGAAAAGTTTTATACAAAAGAAAACTCACCTAACGGTTATATAGGCATAACCCCAAGAAAGTCCTTGAAAGTCATATGAAGATGAAGTTCTTTTAATGGAAAACGGTATTTTAAACAAATTCTAAAAAACGATTTAATTCTGAGTAGAAAAGTGCTAAAATTATATGATCTAAAATGGACGATAAGTGAAATAATTGAAGAAAAAACTGAAAACTTGAAAAACTTCAAATTACCAATCGTCTTCTACAAAAAATTTGGTCAATTTATGAAGAAAAAAAAAAAAATCAAGTAATGTTGTAACACACAGGATGTGAACATATGTCCCCTTACCATTTTGTTACCAGAGATTAGTCCTATATTTTATTTAGATTATTGATTACCCCCACTCCTTGTTAGAAGATTGACACGAGAATAAAGAAGGCGTATCAAGAAAGAAAAATCTCATCAGGCCAATAATGAGGTCTAAGAAAACTAACTTCTGAAAGAAAGCTTATCCTTTGATTGGCAAATCATTGTGACAGCAAAATGTCAATTTGAATTTGAATAAATGTCTTATCGACAAGTACTGCATTTAATATTTCACAAAATTATTCTAATTAATTTGTTAAGATGGATCTATTGGTTTTTTTTAAAGTTGTATCTCACTGCTTGCTGGTTATTTAAGTTGCATAACTATTTGGTTAAATAGTTTTGATGTAAACCACGCATAATCAGCCTGCGCCCCGCCATTACATTATTTTTGACTTGTCAAGAACGTACTTCTCATGTTCTGAAATATAATACAGGTGTCGCTACTTACCGGAATTTGTCGTAACATTCGATCATTGTAAGTTTGACTGATTCGACAAGCCGTATAAACAAACTGCAAGTCATAAAAAAAAAAAAAACATAATCGGGTATTTAACTCCGGTTTCATAATAAATTAAAGTGCCTTCAAGATTAAAGGACTTTAAATTCGAAAATCCGTTTCATAATTCATTTAACTTTAAACTGGCTTTAAAGTCTTATTTGCGGCTTACTCGAAAAGTCAACTTATTTCACGCCAAGCGTATAACAGGTATAACCAACAAAAGCAGAGCACACCAGTTTAAAAGGTGTAAACACATGGTAAACATAACCAAAGATACTCACGTTCTGTATACTGCACCACTTTTTATATCCTTCTTTGTTCACGCACCTTTGCTATTCAAAATAAATATAGTAGAAACAATTCGAGACATCATCAAATATGGTAGAAGTGTTTAAGAACGAAAAGTGTATAGAAATAGAGAAGACTGTTTCGATAAATACAACGAATTTTTGCTAAAATTGATAGATCTGTGCGGGATTCAAACTCACGATCGTGTCACGTCAAAATTTTGTCACATGCGATGTGCAACCACGTATTCAACTTAGTCGAATCGAATAAACGATCACTATATCGACAATATGTCGAACGTGTTCGACAGCTAAAATGTTGCGATGTATATATCCCTTTCTAATAACTATACGTAAAATCGTGGTGAGAATTCTAGATAACTCTCAGCAATTTATATGCGCTAGTATATTTCGACGTACATATGTAATGTACGTAAATATAACAATAAAATTCTCCTCGCATTTTCGCATAACATTAATATCGAGATTTGCATCACGTATTCACTGTAAGCAATAATACAAGAAAACGTCAAGCAGCAAAGAAACAAAACTAACAAGCTAAATAGTTAGGGCCAAAGCAGACAATTAATTATATAACTCATAACTTTGACAAAAATCATAGTAATCATTAACAAAATAACATTTATGTTTAAAATAAGTTTTTAACAAAGATTTAAATCTACAAATTGTGTTTGCTTTTATATCATTAGGTAAACATTGAAAAGCTACAACCGACAATTGTGCACTTTTTGAAAATTTGTACGATCGGGTTAGTATGAGTTTAAATCCTCTATATTTTATAGCTCACATTCTGAATAAAACCTTTTCTAATCAGTATTATGACATCGTTTTTGATATTGCACGTGCGTGCAATAATAACAGCCACAACACCTCTATCACCATTATTAAAAAAAAGGATCTTCTTTTGCTGACAGGCA
This sequence comes from Protaetia brevitarsis, assembly GCA_004143645.1. Taxonomy (NCBI): domain Eukaryota; kingdom Metazoa; phylum Arthropoda; class Insecta; order Coleoptera; family Scarabaeidae; genus Protaetia; species Protaetia brevitarsis. The sequence continues at coordinate 22,254 of RXPK01004822.1, forward strand.
TTATGTGTAGGAAACATATTTCACAATTTCACTAATAATTTGACGGTTTCAAACGACCAATTGACGCTAGTCATAGTAAACACATCAAAACCTCAAACTTACAAAACCTGTTTAAATATGATTTGCCAGTTCTGAAAAAATATTCGCATTCGACATAGTTCGAATCAGTCGATTCATATTGTGATGTCGAATGAATCGATTCGATAGAATCCATTCGCGAATCGACTAAATTCTGAATCCCAGGCCTCTTCTCACTTTTAGTACAATTCAATTCTTATTGATTCCAATAAAAAAAATAGATGTAATAAATTACATCGTAAAATCAGGTAGACTAGAGGACCAGCCACATAGACTGTAAAATTAAAGCGCGCAAAAGTGTCGTACGACAACATAAACAGATAATAGCAAAAATTACTAATGAACCAGTTTCCCAATAAACTGCATTCATTGACGCTTTACTAAAGTAGGACCCAATGTCTTTAGAAACGCCGCAATTTAAAGTGACTTTATTTAAAGCTGACTTAAAGGTACTTAAACGTTCGATTATGAAACCCGGCGTACTCACCTCTAGTACTTCAAAACAGTCCGGCTCCCTCTCAAACTGCGCATCACGATTGTCCTGCACCAGCATCTCGCGAACCGCAGTCAAAGCAACAAGAGTAAGAGCCACGCATACCATGATTATGTCGCTGTCAATTCGCGCGGATGTGGCTGACCATCTTCAGCCGTCGAGGAGAGACATTGATGACTAGAGATAAGCTATACGAAACGAACTGAAAGTGTCCTCTGCCGTACCAGGTGTAGGCCTCGGCGACACTCTAGCGAAATAGGAGCACTTTCTTCCGGGCAAGCGACACCCACCTACACATATAGAGAATCAAAATAACCGAGGAACACGCCTGAAACGATCCCATCGATTACCAAACGCACGTATTCAGATGGATCAACAGCACCATGATGTACATCAGATAAGTCCACCTCAGATGTCTACTGACGGTCAACGTATTCTTGCAGTTGGTGTAGTATTTGATCAGGAATATGAACCTCAATGTCTTGTTCAGGAGGAAATACTTGAGGTACTGTTCCTCGATTACGAAAGGCATCGCCAGCAGTTCGAAAGGAAGCAAGGTGCCGATGTCCAACCAGAAACCGGTCACAGATTTCGCGTATCGACGCCATATCACCGAGAATTGAGTCACGTAAAGTCCCGAATACGGGTCCATGTATGTCACGTGAAATCCCAAGATCAATTTCGTCAAGAAGATGACGTCCAGCGTATAAATGGGCGCGTTATATTTCCACGATTTGTTCTTATTCACCCCTACGATCACGGTAGTTATCAACAGAGAAGAGAGGGTCGCCAGATGGACGTTGATCACGTAGTCGTAGATCTGATAGTAGGGATTCGTCGGGCTGATCAGGAAAGCCTTGAAGGAGTGACCTTCCTCCGTATTCACCTCCACGGATTCGTAGGTGATGGCGTCGGAGTGTGCAGCCTTCACGTTACTCACTGGGAGGATGTATTCGGATCTTAGGAAACGCTCTTTGGTTATCTTCTGCTTGACTTTCTGATTCATCAGGACGATCTCGTTGAAGGTCACGTTGCGTATGCGCAGGACGTCCACGTTGAATTTGGCCCTGGCCGTGATGGTCTGTCTTGTATTGCCCGTCGGTGAAAAACAGCCGAACATCCCGCCGACGGTTAAGGTACATAATTTGTCGTTGGCAACGGTAACGTCCACTTCACCTGAAATGTACAGGTACTATGAATGATCACCGTGCGTAACGACAGATTAGGACCGCGAACGCGTATTCATCTATTTCTACCAGTGCGGCGTGCGTTATTTCGGATTATATTACTATTAGATTTACGTTCAAGGAAAACTGTTGGAGTTGGAAATAATGTTTGGTTAAAGTTGTATATATTTTAATGTATCATTGTAAGACTGTTATTTAAGCGCCTTGACCATGACGTGAGGCTTTATCAGAGAAGGAAAGGGTAGAAGAATAGAGTTTCACGCCTTAGTTGAGATGTAGGTTCATTGTTCACTAGCTTAAGCGCTGATGGCCATATTTATAGTCCGTGCTCAAGTAGCGCTTACGTAAGTCGAACTTAACGTGAATATCTGCTCAAGCAAGCGTTGTGTTTTATAAACTAAACTTCGGGTAATCTCGTGAGAGGCCGAACTTGAGCGCGCAGTTTTGGGGAATTTTAAGAAATGCGTATCCTGCAAGTGCTTTCGCGCTTTTTTTCGGGTGGTTCAAAGTTGCTTTACCGCAACAACGCCCTTTTTTTAATCGAACCTTCGAGAAAGAAAAAATGCTTTTGGCTTGTCTGGCGAGAGAAAATGATGTAGTGGAAAATATAAGGGCAGATGGGGCCACATTGACCGAAAAGAAAACAAGCTTGAGAAGAGATAGCAACAGTTTATAATGCCCAGCCTGAGGTTAATGTTAAAAGAAATGTGGTGGAGCTAAGGAAATTATGGTGTAACTTGAAGCAAAGGTTTACCTAACTATTTATATAAGAATACCCAAGTAGCACAAAAATATTAAATAAATATAAAACTTAAATATTTTTTTTATATCATAAACGACAGTTTTTTAAATATTTTATGCATATTACTTTGTAATATGAGTTTAACATGATATTCTAATATTTCTTTTATATGTATTTTTAATATTATTTATATTTATTTATTAATATTTATTTTATATAATTTTCTAATATTTCTGTTATATGTTTTTCAAATATTTGTTATATTAGTATAGTATATTTCAAACCAAGGAAGGAAAGTGCTATTGCAAGGCTTCGAATAGCATTTTCCTCCCTTGGTTTGAAATATACTATATATACTAATATCACAAATATTTGAAGATATAAATATAACAGATATATTAGAAAATTGGTTTGAATACTATTTTAAGTATTCAGCAATAGTAAATAAAACTAAATTTAATTGAAATTTAATTCATATAATATTTATTATAAACATTTCTATACAATGACAACACAGAGAATGATAATTTGTCGTACACACCAGCTGAAATTCGTAAAGCAGCACTTTGCCACTGTTCGGAATTTATATATATAAATTACCTTTACATGATGTAATTATAGGCTGCTTTAATTATGGGCATGTGCTTGTAGAACTGACGAATTAACAAGAATGACTATCTCTGATGTAGATAACAGGCGATATTATTCTGTGAAATATTCCCGAAACAAAACTGGAGTTTTCCAAGAAATTTTGTACTGGTGGAACCCCTCTGGAATTGCAATTATCCGGAATACTGCACTTGTTTCATAAGGCGGGGAATATTAGATGTAAAAACTTCACGGTGGTTGTACAGAACAGACCTATTGAAATTCAATTTACCAATTCAAATTGGAAAAAAAAGAGTTTGTTATACAAGTGCAATAAAACTGCTCTTGTCAACGTTAACAGAAATCGGTAATCTAATCTCTTGTATTTAATTTGTTGCAAGTACAAGATAGTGTATCCATTTGGTTTATGTCTATGTTTATGAGTTTTGTAGTGCTTAAGTTCAATACCTGTAAACCTGAATTAGAAAATAAGGTATATGTAGAATAGCCCGGCATCTCCGATGATCTACTGGAATACTGGACTGGATGAGTGTAAAGTGACTCCAGAATCACGATTGAGTGTTAACTTTTGGATATTAAGCACTTTTTAGCTACTGCTATCAAATAAAAAAAAAAACATGTTTAAGATGTTATAATTTCACATTGGCACATAGTGAAATGCTTACATCTTAAAAACAAAGCCCAGTTGTAAATATCTTTGGCTATTTCTAACGTATCACGGCCTAACCTTATCCATTACACAAACGCCACAGGTGACGCCAACGCCATCATAAACAATTTTGAAAGAAACTAATGCAGCAAGTCAAGAATGTCAATAAGAACAAAACTGAATACTTAATACAGATTATTGGGGTGTATTAGAGTAAATCAAGGAAAAAAACAAGTACTCCAGTGACATATCTAAATTTGTAATATCATATGAATATGAATAAAATATTCAAAACAAAATATTAGATTTATAATAATTATATAATATTATTTTCATATATGTAATATTAAAAAAACATTGTAATATTAGTTTTATATTAGGCTAATATTGGTTAAATATTATGTGCTACTTGGGTATGTTAGTGTGAAAGTAATATTTAATATTCTTTAGAAAATGGAAGGAAACAACAGCACTGCGTCAGCATGCTAGCTACTGGTGGTGGTCCACCAGAGAAGAAACTGCAGTTTGACCCAGTGTTGCAAATGGTGGAGAATGCTGCACCGTATATGGAAGATAGCTTTGTGTGTTTTTTTTTTTTTTTTTGAAAAAAGGAATTTTTCTAATATGACTTGCACGTAGGTTGTTGAATGAAAAACATACTGGTAGAAAACAATTTCCAATTTATTTTATTCCTTTTTTGCCGCGCTATTAAAGAGTTACAAGCGTATCAATCAGAGAACAAGTGATGTCTCCCTTACGTTTGTGTCTTTTTCATAAAACGACCTTGTTTTCTGCAGGCAACTTAGTTTTTACGGATATTATGTTACTTTCCCAAGAACTGCATGTGATAACGCATGCATCAGCTTTAGTATTTTCTTTGGTGAAGTGGAAACACAGATAAGGTTGCTTTACAATTACATCGTAGTATATTATGTGGAGTTTATTAAAAGTTAAACAACTTAAATTAACAGGGTAATTGTAAAGTAATAAAGAGAGAATACAATAATATAGTCGCCTTTAAAATTTATATTATTCTACAGAAAATACAGCCAAGCCTAAAAGCGTTTTGGAGGAGATAGCCGAAGACGTCTATGATAAGCTGCCAATCAGTGGTATGTACTGCTTTCATATCTAACAAGAAGAAAATATAATGTGTAAGTTATTTTCAGGCAATAGCGTTTCTCTTTCCCAATCACCTTGCCAATGATTGTAAGTACTACGGTCAAATATAACGTCATGATTTGAACCTGGATGTCGGACAACTATATCTAATAAAGTATATTAGATATTTTCATTCATTCACTTGAACAAAAAAAAAAAAAAGAAATCTCATACCTTTATAGACCAGATAGATATACGCATTGATATCATTGCAACGGATAATCTCCGCGTCCTTCCTGAACTGGACCTCTTCGAAGGAATTACTGATATATCTGATGAAGCTCGCATCCGCACCGTACAACAAATAACTGGCGCTTACAGCGTTCGCGTACAGGAAGTACGTCAAATCTCTCTTCATGACAAGGTTAAAGCTACCTATCGCTCTGGTGGTGGGATACCCTTTCGTTTTCTTCCAACTGTACTCGTAATGGGAGACGATTTCCTGCACTAGACGGACTTTATGGCAATATTTCTTCATGAAGGCCAGGAATATCTTCATATTGTGCTGGTAGTGCACTAAGGTTCTGTTGCCGCTGATCTAAAATGGGACCGCCAATAAATGCTGCGTTTTTGTTTACCGTCTGACCTAAATCAAACAAAGCTAGTGAGCTTTGTTTGATTTTGGGTTGCGGTAGCAAGCAATACGCGAATAGCTGTTCGTGTTGAAAATCTTAAATCGTCAGTGGAGGTGGATTTTTACTGACGAGATGTACATTCATGGATTAATTTTATTTTATTAATTCAAAATATATGAAAACCGCTCATGACCGTGACCGAAATTTCACATTAAATACGGTCCGGGTACCTCTTATGACCGTATTTGAATTACGGTCAGGCTTTCGGTGACCGTATTGAGACCGTATATAAATACGGTCTCAAATACGGTTTACAAAATTTTAACTGCCCTCTGTTTGATACGGTGAACGCGGTTCCGGAACATAATGCAATCGGACGGGACTACTCGACCCGCTAGAATTAGCAGGCATACTTACAATATATTCCTGGTGACCGTTATTGAGATCGTATTTGACCGTATTTATATACGGTTACCAAAAGTCTGACGGTAATTCAAATACGGTTAAGAAATACGCTCAGGGAATATTGGATACCGTGTAAGAATTCGAAATTCCATCCTGTATAATGCGAGAATTTAAATTCATTTTATTAATACGTAATTGATAGGTACCGTGGCATTTGCTGAGTAGCGTCTTCTTAAGAGGAAATAATAATCTATTTTCGTTTAAAGACTCGCGTAATTAAAATAATATGGTATTACTTTGTATGTTATCTGCTTCTTTGTTTATTGTATGTTACATTTGCTGTTCAGCAGTTCGCACGGTACTCTCAAGTAGGACGTCTGAAAGTCAGAAAAATAACGCCCTCGGTCATACTTGCGCCCTCCTGTAAAGAGAAGCGAAACTAGTCACAATCAAAGTTTATAAAAACCCTTTACATTGTTGTTTTAATTTAATTAATTCGTGGTTTTCGTTACAGCTAAAGTAAAAGCACGCGTCTCTAATTTCGTATCGGGCGTTTCTAAAACCTAAAATTAAAACTTCTCTTTCTAGAATTTGTAGTCAAAATACGCTTTAAAAAAATTCGAGAACAGGAAGCAAAAGCTTTCCTCGAGAGGTGTTTAGTGATTTTGTGTTAAATACGTTTAAATTCCCCCTTTTCTTGGCTTAAATTTTTGTGAGTGTTGTGTAAAGTTTTGTGCCTTAAAATTTGGATTACTAGAAGAATTATTTTTTCCCACATCGGCCGGTAAAATGTTCAAAATTTCTGCTTAAAACTAACCAAAGCAATTACGTGAAAACCGTAACTCGTCTCTCTCTTAATAAATAAATGTGTGAGAAAAATTAATTGACAGAATAAAATTTTAAAATATTCGTTAAAACAAAATTGTGTCCTGTTCATTTTAGTTCACTTGTTATTCTATTTAATTGTGTAGTTTGTTAGTTTTTCTTTTCAATGTCTTAAATTATTCAATATATAATTGTAAAGATATGAGTCGTTCTATTATTTCGCCATTTAAAAGAAGTACAGTTTAACCCTTAGTAAAAACCTTAGGAAGTTACCTTGTAAAGAGAAAGCCGACGAGGTGGGTAAATCAGCAATCTTTAGGCTAACTAACGGCCCTGCTTCGACTGACGGTGGAAAACACAGTTGGGAAACATCTTTGGCAAAAATTACTAAAACATTCGCTACCGAACAAAAAGTTTGTTTCCCAGCAGTGGCTCGCCGGTTAAAAGGGCAGGAGGGGTTACCTGTAAACGAGGCTAGGTCTTGCTCGATTGAATTTGGGCTGACCATCCCCCAAAAGTTTCCAAGTAAGAAAACCCGAATAAAAACCGAAATTTCGACTCTCTAGTTATTTTGAACTCATCACTTTGGCGTCGTGACATAATTTTTTGCGTTGCGTCGTAAATTTTTGCGTCGCAACGCCAAGGAACAAAAAGAACTAGAAGCCAAGTGAGACGGTAAAAATAATACGGATAAAGTTCGTTCCTATCGAAGAAAGATCCTTACCCTAGAACTGGTGATCTTCGCCAAGACGAACCACCTCAACGCAAACAATCCAGCCGTTATGAAGAAGATGACCGTCAATTCCTTGGAGGTTTCGAATTTAAAAAGGCCTACGGTGCACGTAGCGAATATGGACAGAATCGCGTACAGGGAAATGATGCTGGCCGTGTAGTAACTCTCGCGAATGTCAGTCTTGAGGATGGACGTCCTTATCCAGGTATTGTTCGGACACTCGTAGAATATATACGGGCTATCCGACGCTTCCCAACAAGTCAGTATCTCCAAGACGTTCGAAAACATTCCGAAAACCACCAACACCAACCCCACGTACCGGATATTGTGGTACAGCATGGCTTTGCCCTGTTTCGACGTCTCCTGCAGGTAATTCAGGCCGTTGAAGCTGCGGTGCAGCAGGAACGGCTTCAGCAGGGTGTTGAACAACATCAGCACGTGGTGTCGCTTCTCTTTACCGAACATGGTGTGCAACTGCAGCTCGTGGTACGGCATTATCAGGAAGACGTCCAGGAAGAAGGATGTCTTCACGTAGTGATGCAGCGTGTACCAGGGGTGGGTGATCTGGATGCCGCGTTGATCGTAGTAACGCACGTGCATCCGGATGTATATATCGACGATCAGTACGGCGTCGAGGAGGAATCTGACGACACCGCGAAAGATTTTCCTCTTCAAGTGGAACTTCATGAAAAAGAGGACGTACATCACTTGAGTCACGCTGACGACCGATCGGATCAGTTCCCACGTGGTGAAGAACTTCCCGGTCGGTTCAAACGTGTTCCTTAGTAGGAAATACCTGAGGAAGCTCCAATGACCTATAAGACGTGTATGATAAAATAAAATTAGTCCGGTTAAATGTAAACTGTAGCAAAAGCAACACGCAGATTAATGGTAAGGATACACGACGACACTAGACACTCAGTGTATACATCGAGTGTCTACGTGTGTCCACCGCCGCGACACTGAGTTGCAGATGTTCTGGCAGTGTCGCTCGGTGTCTGTGTCGCTGCCGTGGAGAGAGGCCGTTTAGAGTGGCTGCCCCAAGTGTCGTGAATATCGAACGTGCACGAAATTTTTAGCTAGACCAATGACGTCACGCGTATGGTCTGCCGATGATATAAAATCTTTAATTTTATATTATGAAGGGCTGCCAGAACTATGGCAAATTTCAAACCCCGATTATAAAAATCGAGTAAAGAAGGCAGGAGCGGTAGGAAAGTTGGGCGAACAATTTAATACTACTGCCTTGGAAATAAATAGGAAATTGCACAATTTGCGAACTCAATTTAATAATGAAAAAACAAAAAAAAGGAAGCCACAAACGAAAATTATGAAAGCGCCTGGGAGTATTTCACAAGTCTAAAATTTTTAATACCAAGTACCTTACCAGCAAGTGAAACAGAAGAAAATTTGGCGAGTTCTTTATTAATAAATTCCCTTGACTATCTATATTAATAGGATAACAATTTCAAATTCTAATTTTATGTTATATATCTTACTGCCAGCTAACTTCGCCTTCACTAGACACAAAATATTCTTTATATTCTTCACGAATTTGTTTACTTTCATTGGACATGTTGAATCTCTGTGGTCTTTCTGGAAACAATACATTATCAGGAGGGCCATCTTGTCTCCAGCTGCCAGGAATCACTTCACCGTCAATTTCCACGTCAAAGGTGCCTTGTGGTGTATATACGTGTCTCGAATTCCGTTCCAAAAGAAAATTATGCAACACGCAGATTGCACATACAATTTTTCTAACTTTTTCAGGACATACTTCTATAGGTTTCCTTAATATTCTAAATCTGTTTGCAAGTATGCCGAGCGCATTTTCTACTACACGTCGAGCTCTCGACAATCTGTAGTTATAAACACGATTAGGCCCTAGTTGATTACGAAAAGGATAAGGTTTCATGAGATACGGCTTTAATGGAAATGCATCATCAGCAATAATAACATGAGGCACATTATTGATCCTACCAGGAAGTGGTTGTGACGGTGGTATATTAAGTAATCCCTCGCTTAAAGAATTCGAAAGTGAACAATTTGCAAACACACCTCCATCAGAGACTCTCCCATTGCACCCAATGTCTGTGTAAATAAATTTTGTAATTGGCATCAACTAGTGCTATTAACACGATACTAAATGTGCCCTTATAATTATAGTACACACTTCCACTTCCACCACTTGGGGTGCCACTATGACCACATGCTCTCCATCTAGTGCTCCTATAGCGTTTGGAAAGTATCGCCGGGACACTGAATGTATACACTAATGTCGATACAAAAAATTGCTTACCGTGTGGACGCAATCGACACTAGTGTCGACATATGTGTCGAGTGTCAGTGTCGACGTGTATCCTTACCATAACACTAAGATTTTTGATTCAGAACCAACACATGTTATATTTTACACTTGACCTTGGTGTAATGAACGACCTTATAATCACTAATACTCTATTTGAACATAAGGAAATACATAAATATACCAGAGAAGTAGTAAGTAGAGGAGAGAGATCCATGATAGATTTTATATTAGTGGAAAATAAGAACAGAAAAATAATCATGGATACACGAGTCAATAGAGGGCCTGAGATTGGCAGTGACCATTACGGAGTAATAACAAAAATTAGAGAGAAAAAGGAAAATCGAGAGGCAAATAGTATGGATGGACTAAGAAAAATTGAAACTGAAACAATAAAATCATATAAATTAAGAAATAAGAATATTGCACGGCAATATGAAGACGCAATACCAGAAAAGTTAAAAAACGCAGAAAGAGATAATGCGAATAAGAATATAAATCAAATATGGAATTTTTTGAAAAACACAATCATAGAAACAACTAAAGAGGTATGCGGAGTTAATAGGAAAATAAACAATAAGAAACAGACGGCATGGTGGTCAAGCGGAATTAAGGCACAAATAAAATTGAAGAAAAACTCTTGGAAGAAATATTTGTTAGATAAAACAACCAACAGTTATGACATATATAAAACCGAAAGAAATAAAGTGAAAAAACTTGGATGGAAGCAAAAAAGAATAGTTGGAAAGAATTCGGGGAGAGAATGGAAAGGAACAGCAGAGAGAACCAAAAGCTATTTTATGGAGTATTAAAAGCTTGTAGAAAAAAAAAGAAACAAGAAATACAACATATAAAAGACAAAGATGGGAATTATTAGATGGAAAAAATGAGATGGTCAAAAGTGCAACTAAACAAGTAGTAACAACAGAAGAAAGCAGTAAAATAATAAACATGAATGATTTAGAGGAAGCAATACAAAAACTAAAGAACGGTAAAACACTAGGATACGATAAGATAACATCTGAAATAGTAAAGAATATGGGGAATAAGGCAAAAGAAACAATGCTACATTTGTACAATAAAATATGGGAAGAAGAAGAGTTACCTGATGATTGGAAAATGACGCTGATTACTCCGATTTTCAAGAAGGGAGATAAAAAGAACTGTAATAATTACCGAGGTGTATCTTTAATAAGCACAGCCATGAAAATTTTTGAACAAATACCACAGAAACACCTGAGAGAAGCAATAAAAGATACCTTGGAAAAATCTCAAAGTGGATTCGGGCGCGGTAATAGCACACAAGATCATATTTTTTCCATTAAACAAATTACAGAAAAAGCAATAAAAGAAAAGCGGAAGGTGCTATTGGCTTTCATAGATCTCGAAAAACCGTTCGATAAAGTCCCAAGAGAAAAACTATGGAATACTTTAAAAGAAAGGAACATAGACGATAAAACTATAAGAATAATTACAAAGTTATAAGAACAATGTTAACGCAGTAATAGCAAATAATAATGTATCAGATACCTTTACAACACAATCAGGACTACGACAAGGAGGAAGCCTAAGTCCAATATTATTCATAATTTTTATGGACGATATTATTAAGAAATGTACCAAAAAAAGTAAGAAATTTTGTGTTGAATATTACAACTTACAAAAAGTAGAAATCTCGGAAGGAGTGTTTGCAGATGACATCGTTATAGTTGCCGAAAACGAGACAGATTTGCAACACAATATCATTATATGGTATAAAGAACTAGAACAAACAAAACAAAAGTGATGGCCATAGGAAATGAAAACATAGAACTTAAAATAGAGATTGACGGACAGAATATACAACAAGTTAATACATTCAAATATCTAGGAGTAACACTAGACGAAAATGGAACACAAGAAGCAGAAATAAATGAAAGGGTTGAGAAAACAATGAATTTGTACTATACTATGCAAAATAAATTCATAAAAAAAAAAGAAATATCACAAAAAAACCAAAATTAAAGTATTTAAATCAATTATTAGACCCGTACTAACTTACGGCTGCGAATCATGGATACTAAATGAAAAACAAAAAAGTAAAATACAAGCAGCAGAAATGAAGTTCCTGAGAAGAGTTCGAGGAGTTACGAAGAGAGACAAAATCAGTAGCATAGATATACCTAAGAAAAGACCTAAACATAAAATCGACTCTAGAACTTATAGAAGAAAAGCAGTTAGAATGGTGGGGACATCTATTGAGAATGGAAGCATCGAGGCCAGTAAGAAAGATATGGGAGGCGAGAATACACAAAAATATGAAGCCGGGAAGACCTAGGCAAACTTGGGACGATGTGATAGGAAAAATATTACAGAAAAGAAACAAAGAATGGGTGGAAGCAAGGAAGATGGCAGAAAATAGGAGAGAATGGAAGAGGTTCGTCCATGGTTGAAAAGAAAAGAAATACTCCTATATATATATTATATATTACACTTGACCTTGGAAAGGTATGCACGGAGTCTTAAGGAGAAAACCAGTGATGGAAAAAACTCGTTTTTTAATTCTGCCAAGGCGTATCCTCCCCTCCCCGGTGCCCCAATACAGCAAAAAAGTTCACCGCTATAAAATTTCACTTACCGAGAGTCGAAAGTCTTCGCCGAGATCAACTTATGAGAATCGACCAGCACCTTATCATTTATGCTGTACTCGAAGTATTCCCCTCTACCGCGCGCCTTCCGATCGCTGTGCATCTCGGGCAGTCGGCCCTTTTGCCTCGTCAACACCATGTAATAGGTCTCCATGTGACTCGCGATCACCGCCTTCAAATCCTCGTGCAGTCTCTCGTCCCCCTTGATGCAAGTCATCAACTTCGATAGCGGTATCGTCACTATCTCGACGGTGGTGATCGCCGTGACCTTGAGGAACGAGTTCACCTTGTGGAACACCTCCAGCACGGGGAAGGAATCGCCAAAGGAATACGTCATGACGTACTGGTGGTACTTGTCCGTCGGTATGGACGATTCGACGGCGCAGTGTCCCCTCAGGATGACGTACATGTGCACCTGACGTATATCTTCCCGCATGATGACGGTGCCCTCGGGATAAACTGCCAGATCGGCCACCCTGGCCACGGCCCACAGGAAACTCTCCTCGGCCTCCACGAAGAGGGCCAAAGTCTTGAGGCAGTGCACTATGCGGGCTAGCAAGATGTCGTTCCTTAGATTCTCGGGCATATCCTTCATTATGCTGTCGGGTCCAGTAATCTCATACCTGCGCAAAAACAAAATGAAAGACGAAGGTTCGATGACGTGTCTTCCCATTGGCGGCACGCGTGGTGGAGATTGGGTTGTCGACCGGCGAAAAAATTCCGCCGACAATCCAAAATGCGCCTATTCAGTTGGGACTAAATTCCGCCACATTAAAAAAATACCCCCGACTAGAATGGATGCTTCCCTTCGGAGCCTATTCAGTCGCAAGTTTTCATCGAACCCACGCCGTTTCAACCGCGAGGCCTTTGAACGAAGTTTAATATTATTAACTTTATAAAAACTTTAGTATTATTAACTATATAAAGACTTTAGTATTATTAACTATATGAAGACTTTAGTATTGTAACGAGCGCCAACTTTTGAAACTGGCGATTCCGATAGGCGTTCCCTATACGGCGCTAGCATAGCGGAAGAAAGAACTACCTACGAGGAATGACAGAGGGCAGTACCGGGTCGAAGATTCGAGAATATTCTGGAAGGAATCTGGAAGGACGTTCTAGAAGGGTCTCGAACAATCTGGAAGTTCGCGCCAGCTATAAATAACGCGTCGGGTTGGCCAGGAGGCAGTCAGTCGATACGAGTTGAATAGTGCGGATCGCGAAGTGAATTAGTACGTGTAATATAAATATCGGTGCAAATAAATCGTTTACATAAATAAAGACATTAGTGGGTAAGTGATTTAATTAATAAACATTTTTAATAGATTTTAAATACCGTAATTGTATTAATAGAATAAGTGAATTTAAATATATCGCCTGTGCGTTTCTAAAACCCCGACAACGTTTAAAAAACTAGAAAAACGTTACAGTATTATACATACTAGTTAGTCAACCTTATGGACAAAATAGTTAACGGATTTTTGAACATTTTGGACAAAAGCGGTAGATGGCAGCACGGCGTTGGTGCCCATCTCGATTTAAATATAAGCTTCATAGTTAGACTACTACATACAAGATGGCCCTCTTACGTGTCGGTAAAATATTATTTAATTGTAATAGCATTGCAAGGTCCGGGGAAAAGAGAGGGTGGATAGGCGATGACGCTGTGATGACTCGCCACGCGATAATTCTCGTGTTTACATTGAAATGTTTGTTTTATTAGGAAGAATAAATATTTAGTATGATAATATGATATAATCGTTATTTTTTTACCATTTTACTTTACTTTTTTTTAGTTTCTAATTTAATGTTATGCTCTATATATGTGTGTAGTTCTAAGTTTTGTGTTATATTTATATAATATTTTTTATTTGATTTACTTGTGTTTACTATTGCATAATAGTAGAAATTCGTTTTTCATTATAAAAATAAATATGTAGTTCGGGACTACAAATCGCCATTTAGAGCATGATTTGTGCGTGTATGTTTGTTTAGAGCAAGCAAATCCAGATCACAAAGAGGTTCCTCTTTCTGCTCGCGATCCGACGTCCGAGCAATTACGAGCAATTTGTGCAACATAACTAATCGCACTAACATCGTTGTTGTAAACTGTCCGTTTGTAAATGTAATCCGATTTATACCTGCATCAAATATGCACGATATGGATAATATAATGATACCAATGTGATTGATGTAAAGAACGATCATTATATTTTAAAAACTTCACTTAATAGGTATATAAATACTAGTATATGATGCATTTTTATTGTAGTCTACATTCATTAGTTTGAAAAATTACTTTTACTTTTCCTATTCATAATAGCTGTGACAATTTGACAATAGTAAATAATAAAATTAAGGTCATATTTGCAATCGAGCGCGTTTGTTTGTACCATGTTTAAATCCAACTCTGAGACGCTCTCAAGTTACTCTGATGACGTCAGTAGATACTGCTCCAAGCACACAAATAACAAAGCTATAAAAACAGCATACATGATGACGCGTTCGCGCTCTTTCTTTGATTGGCTGAAAAGCTACGATGTAACCTTGTATACAGATATTGCCCCTAAAGGTTACCTCGTAACTTTTCAGCCGCTCAGGAGAAAGAGCGCGAATGCGTCGTCATGTTTAGTGTTTTTAATAAGTAAAGTGGTGCATATATGTAAAAATAAATGGCGATTTGTACCCCCAAACTACATATTTATTCATTATATAAAAAACGAATTTCTATTATTATGTAATAGTAAACATAAGTAAATCAAATAAAAAATGTTTTGTGAATATAAGAAAACTATATACATAGAGTACCATATACATTAAATTAGAACTAAGAAAAAGTCAAAAAGTAAAGTAAAATGGTACATACATCTAAAAAAAATAACGATTTATAGTAGGCTATATTTTAAATTTCAAATTTCCCGCCTTTACACCAGTTGAAGTTAGCGATAGTACCGCTATACACGGGAGAAGCGAAGATAGCAATAGGAGAGAGGAGGAGAAGAAGGTTTTCGTATATACGTTTGAAAGAAAAAAACCCGCGTTTTATTAAAATTTTAAATATACAAAGGCCATCGAACTACAGATTATATATTATCAAACTAAATACTTATTCTTTTTAATAAAACAAACATTTTCTGATTATTATATAATCATAAGCATAAGTAAATTAAGTTAACAAAACAACTTATTAATTTAAAAACTAAGAAAATAAAAATTGAGAAGTAGATTTATGTTTTTTTCTTCTCGGCAAAATTTTCGTCCTTTCAGATTTAACTCTTCTCTTTTCAGTGATTTTTGTTTTAAGTTTAAATATTTTATTCTTAAAAGAAAAAAAAACCTCAATTTAGAAAATTGTTCAATAAATGTTTTGTCAACAAGAACGTGCCTTGCAATTATACTTTCAATTTCTTTATATTTATAACAGAATACCTCAGAATTCTAATCTTCTAATGTAAACAAACACGAGAATTATCGCGAGGTGCGTCATCACAGCGTCATCGTGCATCCACCCTCCCTTTTCCCCAGGCCACACAATTCGCCAATGCTAGTAAATCACCGATACGGATTCCGTCGTTTCCGCAGATGGATAAAACACAGAAATCTGTCTCTCACTCTGACCGAGATACCTGTTATTTTTATCGCGTTTTCAAATCAATTTACATTCACCGATAGAGTGCACCACTTCCCTGAGCGATACTGTATTTTTCCGAAAATGCATTACGTTGACTAACTAGATATATTTAAACAATGGTATTATTAACTATATAAAAGTTAAGTCCTAATGTAACGATTAAAGTAAAAAAATAAATATATAAAAACATTTAATCATATGGTATTTACCTTTTATTGTAATGCCACTGACAATGAATCAGATTGTACATATGTTTCTTCAATTCGGACGGCAACTTCTGACGATTGGCGAACGCGCTCAGCCCTTGCAAGAACTTCTGATACCTACTCTGCACGTCCAATTGCAATACGGCGCAAGCCGCCAACTCGGCGAAACAAAAACTGAACATGTAATAACCCAACAGCACCATTAAATGCTCTATTATGATGTCGGGCATGCTGTAAGCGTATCTGTACCCGTAAGTCAAGCTCAACAACCTCGAAGCGGTGTAATCGAGGCTGACTAGTAACGGTAACGGTCGATCGCTGCTGTTGAAGTGCTCGGAAGAACCAACTCGCGCACCAGCGTATTATAGGCGAGCCAGCCGCAACTATCGCAATGTTGATAGCAGGACATGCCAAACACCAGACAACTCAGGAAGTACAGGACGTAGGAGAAGAGCAGAGCGTACTTGATCAGGCGTATCCTCAAGTAATTCACCCAAACGTTCAACTGTCTCTGACCGATCACCTTGAAGATCTTGTACACGCGTAAAACCCGATTAAGTCGGAGTATCGCCTCGGTTCGCGGGCTAGCCGACAACAGTCCGCTCAGCAGTTCTATAGGTAGCGTCGAGAAGATGTCCACCAACGTGGATACTTGCTTCCCTTTATAGATTAAGATCAAGTTGAGGCTGGATATGACCTTCTTGTTGTCTTCGATGACGGTGGAAAGATCCAAGTAGATCCCGAACACGTACAGGAGATCCAACATGTAAAACCATCCGATTTCCGCCTTGGTGAATTCCTGATGGAAGAAACACATGTAGGGTAAGAAGATCGTCTGCACTAATATCGTGACTAAGATCAGATAATCGCAGAAGAGCTTGAAGGAGCTAGAAGGTTCCAGGAGATAGGGACAGGTGGATTTGAGGCAAATAATCTTCTTTTTCAATTCCACCTCTTCGCTCAACACGTACAGCCCCAGGAATCTCGAGGTGTGGTAGACGGTGATCTGCTGGTACCTCTCCTCCAGCTGCGTTTTCGTTTTTCCCTTCTGCTCGTGTGGATACTCCTCCACTGCTGTTTCAACCACTTCACCGACGTCCGTTTCTCCATCCTGTTCCTCACCTTCACCAGTTCGGCGTGTTGGAGCTCCCGCGCCAAGGTGAACCTGAGTTTCAGCCTGTTCTGCAGGTACTTGTTCGATTTTCGGTACTTCCTGGTCATCTTCAGCAGCGACTGGATCTCCAAGGTTTGTAGTTTGCAATAGGTGGCGCAACGCAGATGCACTTTACTCCTCACCAGCATCAGACAGGATATTTCCCAAGACTGTGCCCCCCGAGAAGGAAATGATCGAAGAGGCTCGCGCGTCTTGGCCCACGACTTCCACCACGCCGGAGATGATGTAGATCATTTTAGTCTTTACATCATTGTAATGGTAGATGTACTCGCCAGGCATGTAGAATTCGTTCTTCATCCACAGGCTCAGATTCGTCAAGAACGGCAGGTCCATTTCGGTGAACAGCTGCGAGTGCTTGAAGCAGTGCCAGAAGATGTCGATGGTGCAGTGCCTTTGCAGCGATTTCGGCAGTGTGTAAAAGTGCGACGGCATGTTCTTCTCCCCGTACATCTTCTCCCAGAAGGCGTTGTATTTATCCATGACGTCGAACTTAATCTTCTTGTCGATCTTCCAATCGTCCAGCATTTGTGCTATCACTTCGAGTCGCGCGGAAAAGATGAACTGATCCGCGATTCTCTTGATATACAGAGCAGTCAATTGGCCGAAGAATATCATTATGTGTATGAGGAACCCCAGAATCATCGTGACGCTGAAGATGATCATTTCAATCGCATTCTCCGGCTTGATTATGGCTGAAAAGTTACAAAATCAAGTCCGCACTCTAAAACGCGAGAAAAAGACTCACCAGACCAATTTGTGCGCCAGGACGTTGCCGATCAGAGTATTCGTCAAGATTAACCACTGAAGCGCGGATCTGTTATTGAAATTGTGATACTGCAAATTGTCGGTCCACTTCAGCGTGGAGTAGTTCCGTAAGGAGTATAAGAACGCCGCTACTATGATTTTGGTACAGGAAGAAGAATCACCATTTGCGTCAAGGTGGTCACCAGGATGTGATTCAAACCCGGTATTTTATCCGTGGTGTAAAAAAATTGCACTATGTTGGAGATACGCAGGAATACTTTCAATCTGGTGTAGTCCCAGCTGAATTTGTGCGCCTTCCCTTTGGAACTGAGTTGTAGAATGTAATACGTCTCGTAGTAGGGCAATAACGTTAAAGCGTCGATCAGCAGAAAATAGGAATTCTTCGGGAGGTAAGTTTGGGTCTTCTGATACGGAATCATATACCTAAAAGATTGTTCCAATTAACCTAGACAATACGTCGTAGACTTCTCGCAGGAAAAATTGGGACACCAGTAGTGGAGAATTTTTAAATTTTTTGGGTGTAAATCAAGCTTTCAAGGAACATATTTACATCTCGACAGGATCAATTGATTCAAGATTAAAACGGAAACATAGAGAGAAAAAAGCTTTATACATAACAGTGGCGGCTGGTGCATACGTCACAGGCGGCGCCAATACAATGATTGAAGTTCGTGTGCTATCGTCCGAAATACGAACGTGTAACGAACTTATACGAAGAAATTAGATCATTGCAATGGCTTTGGAAAAACATTAGCATCGGCCGCCGCTGATACATAGCATAATAAAACACATTGTAGTTTCGATGATGACGGCGCGGCGCACAGGAATATAGGCGGAAAAAAGTCTATTTTTCGAATATGCGCTATAACTGTTATTTTAGGTTCATTGTGAAGCAGAAGGATTAGAAATGATTATTTAGTGCGAATAGTTACATAAATTAAAAGTGCTGACGTTCAGTAGCACTTTGAAGTTGAACAATGGTATTTATCGAATTTTTACTTGGAATATTACTAAAAAGTAAGAATGCATATAAGCGAAACAAATTAAGTTTTGAAACAAATAGTACCAGAAATGTTAAGGTCGAGGTTTATGCTTACTATACAGTAAAAATCATTAGATCTAATAATATTACATATGGTTATATTTTAATTTACGAAAAAGTGCAATGTAATTGACACGAAAGTATCCGTCTAGACTTTTCAATGTTAGCGCCAATGACCGCCAAACTGATTCTTTCTTCTACGTGTTCTCCATAGCCCAAGGAACAAGAGCGAACAAAATTTAGCTGCCACTTTTTGACTCTAGCTGAAAAATAGCTAAAAATCTAGTAGCGCGCACAGTATACAATATTAGCACAGGATTTTCAATTAGGTTGCCCTTACACAGTTTTGTAATTTTGACAAGCACAATTTATTTGTAATTGCATAAGTAATATTTTACCTATTATATTAAAGTATTATACGGGGTGATCCGCAACTGACGAGCCAGCAACTATTATTAAAAAAATTAAAAATGTTAGTTTTACTCATGCACATTCTTTAGTATTATTAATGTTAATTTACTGATGTATAAGTAAGTGCAATACTTATAACTTAACACCTGCATAAATAAAATAATTGGAGAAAAAGTTTTAAATTTAATTTTTCCCAGAGCAGGTACCTATACTGGCAGTGAGGTGATATTTATAATATGTAAACATAATAAACACAATATATCAAATACGGGTTTTTTTGTCAAAAGGTAAATTGAAATTAAATTCGAAAGTCTCTTAAAATATATAAAATAATAATATATAAAACAGTACAAAAAAAACTACCGGTAAGTAAAACATAGAACTAAAAATATAAGTAATACATAACTTTTTATCGAAATGTAAAAATTAAATAAACATAAATCGTAAACACAAATTTGAGCTTCATTATTATGATTGCTTCACATTTCATATAAAGGAAACGTATTTTTTACCAATAGGAATAGATAATGACAGTGAGAAATTGATTTTACAAACATTTTTTTTATTATAGATAGTTAAATTTAATGCAAAGCTAGATGGGTAATCGCCTGAAATTTAAAGTAATATTTAGACTACTCAATTATTTAATGTCGATGGTCGCGTTTTTACATCTTTGACGTCTTATTCTCAAAACCGCAAACAAAATAGCATACAGTGATATTTTTTGCCGCTATTTTGAAAAATATACCTAAATTCTTTTTATTTCATTTATTCAATAGAGTCAGATACTTACAATACACCGATACCGTAAAAATTATGTTCACGTCTTCTATTCTCCCACTTAGTTAGGAGCACGGTTACTTTATTCTCTTGCTGAACTGACAATTGTTGAGTTCATATCGAGAGTAGTTCATATTGCACCAGTCTTTGGCGGTATATCTTTCCAAGCTAATACTGGATACAATATCAATAAATTATGATGTATTGTGCAGTGAATTAATCAAGTGTAAATATCAAGTACATGACTTAAAATGTTTTTTTTTAAGTGAACTGCGTGAAACTTTTCCTAAGGAACAACTTCAAGCTGCTAATGGAATCGATTCTCTAAAATTATGTAGAGCAAAATACATGGCGACAGAGAAAGCGTTAGCTCTTATGATAGGTGCAGATTTATTCAAACATCAATATGAGGTAATAAGAAATGCACTCAAGGACAGTGGCCACGATGTTCTTCCTCCTTATTACTTAATAAATGAAGAAAAGAAAAAATGCTATCCTGCCAATATAACTATTAAAGAAAGTTGCGTAAAAATTGAGTTACAAAGTCTTCAACAACATGGTGAAATATAAACCGATTTTAAATGTAGAAATTCCTTAACTTTTATTTCCTCTATCGATAATTACCTTCTAATATGCTAATTCAAGTATTATTTCTTATGTCATAAATAGTTAATTATATATATAATCACTGTACGAAATTTCACTCCGGAACGAAGTGTGGTTCAAAAGTTATTTAATTTTTTCCGCAAAACCACCTAAATTGACCACTGTGCGGCGTGTTCTTTAGATGATAAGAAAATACATGCAATAAAATAAACAGGGCATGAATCTAGTAGGAAGCGTTGAAATATGGATTATCAACCGATCAAAAGCATCTAGTGGTAATGACGGACTCGAGAAGCGTCTAAAAATCTATTCAGCAACGAAAACACATTGTTTAGCTTGCACCCAATTACGGTTGAGATAATAGAGGCTATAAATCAACTGAGATTCAAATAAGTAACCGTTGATCTATAAGCAGTACTAAATAAGTAATTTAATTTTAAAATCCCATCACCATATGTTTTCTTAAAAAAGAATTATCTCTACATAACGTCAAACAAGTTAAACACATACGTAATATACTTCTAAATGAGAGGCCATTTTGTTGTTATGTATTTTTTTTGCACGAGTATTTCCGTATTCGGTATTTCTAAGTTAAGGAAACGCCGCCACCGAAACTCAATGTGTCAAATCAAAACTTTATAACAGAATGACTTTTTTCCTAAAACTGACATTAAAAAAGATTTTCCCATTGGAAGCTGCATTAGTTTACACACTCTATATATTGATATATATATAAAAAAATATAATAACAAAACAAATCGACTCACCTGTGCGAAATGACTAAAACAAAATCGACGAAATAAACGCATTCGCAGATGTAATACATGCCCAGAGCAGTGTTCCACACGTGGTTACTGAAGCTGCAACTGTACGTGACTATCAGACAGTCCAACAGGATCGTGCACACGATCATGATCCTCCAGAGCATCTTGTAAGGCAGGAATATGATCTTCCTCCAGTTTTCCCTGTCTTCGAAGTAGCTCTCTTCTTCGGACAGCTGATCTTCCGACGATCTCATGATGACGGATTTCGAGATCGGTTGCTCGTTCATTCTCGCGAGGGCAGTTTTCTCGGAAATGTGGGCTAATTCCTTTTTTTTTCTTTGGAAAATGTGTGCGAACACGTCGATTTTTGACAACTTTATTTACAATTGCAAAGCCGATATGATGGGACTTACGTATTTAATTGTACGTACGATCACTAGATTACAAACATTTTTATTATATTTGTAAATCTTACATATTATTATGTATACAACAACTTGCTAATATAATAAATATATTTTGCTTTTTTTATTCAGTTATTGAAAAATGAAGTCGATTGTAAAGACTATATAATACCTATAAGCAATTATTGAAAATTTCAAGTGAACTCGTAAGCGAAAGTTGAACGCACACAATTTTGACAAGTTTGACGTTTAACTGTATTTATTTTATGTTTGACTTTTCCGAAGATTTTCTCAAAAACTGAAACGAACTAAAACGAAATTAAACAACGATATAAACACAGAATTTTTATTAGTTTTTCTTCATGGTAAAAGCATCTCGAGTATTTTACCAATAAAATAAGACAACGCGTATCTCTTAATATTTTATCAATGTATTCAGGGTTTGATTACTTTACAAGTCTGATTAATATCTACGCATTTCAAATGTACAGATACCATTTGTAGGTAGGACAATTATCTCATTCCATTTGCACTTATTTGGAAATTAGCAAGGGATGTAAAAAATGTCTCAGTTTATTCTATGTATGTTAATTTAAGTTTTATTATTATGAATGTGGACAAAATAACTAATTTGCTGGGTTGAATCTGCATAATCAATATACAGAATTGCAGGCAGTTTACGCTTTAAGACAAAATAATTACAGGAAAATTTTAATTTGGTTTTAAACGTGAATGTTTATCGATCACCAGAGAAAATTGATAAAACATAAGAATCAAAATCAAAGGTAAGTTTCCAGTTATAAAAATAAAAAAGCCAATATCCGCAGCGTCATATTTTTTAATATTGTAATTCACATCAAACACAGTATTCAAATCATAACGTTACATTTCAAAATAGCACAACATATTCATTCGAGTCCTATATAATACATTTAACTACATGTTACACCTTAAATAAAATAATTTATTTTGATACTAAAAACTAAATCATACTTCAAATTGTAAAAAAAAATCTATGGTAACTCTCCTTGTTAACATAATAAATTATGGTATTTTACATAGCGACACCGATAAAAAATTCCCCGATGAAACCACCAGCGAAGCAAGAATTCTTGCTGACAAATTTCTTGATCTGCAGATAAAAAAATATATTGGTAAATTTAAAAAAAAAATCTTTAATTGAATGGCTTTGTCTAAAAACTGGTCACATGTTCAAATATGGCATGCAACAGTGAGGAATAATTAATTTTATGCATAAAATTCAAACAGAAAATAGATTTGTCTACTTTTTGCTTTGACCGTTTCTGAAAATGTTGATATAAATACCTGTTCTACCCATGATTGTCCATTACTTGCTATGTTCGTTTCAACAGTTTCAGTGGTTTTCGCAGCTTTCCTTCGTATCCTGTCCCAATCTATTTTAACATAACCCTGATTTTGTGCAACCTGCAATAAAATAATACCACCGCCGATAGCAAATGCTGCTGCTTTTCCAACCCTCAGCGTAATATACCCTGTAGTCCTGCAATGAAAAAGCACGTGATTAATAAATACAATGCATCGGAAAAAGCCGTAAAATAACTTACAATCCCGATGCGGTACCCAGAACTAATTGCTTTGTCGAAGAACTTTTACTAATATCATTCATCACTTTCTTTAATACGTTCTTAGCGTCATCTTTATATTTGTCGAGTTCGAAATCGTTGGTATTGTCTCCCATTATTGCTAAATTTGTTATACACTAAATGAAATGACAATTAATTTGAAATCTGTGGCGTAAATTTCTAACCCATTCCTATGATTTTGACAACCGCTCTGGTAGTCGATAATACAGATTGCTGTTTTTTGTTTTAATGTATATTTGGTTGTCTAGTTTTCAATACAGAATTTGTAAAATTTATTTCCTGTATAATAGAATAGCTATTGCATAATAAATGTATAATACATTATGAATATATGTATGTATTCACATTACAGTTAAGTAAATGCTAAATTGAGTTTAATTATAATAACGGAACATTTACGATGAATAAAAAAATTATATATATATTGAAAGTAGTCGTTCTACTATATTATTATGATCTACATAAACTATATAATTTACGACAACCACAGTTCCAATGACTTTCATCTCAAATTGCTCTCCGACGGGTCATTTCTATACTTTCATTTCACTTACTAATCCACGCTAACATTAATCTCAGAATTTCACATTCTTGTTTTTATCGATTGGGTATTTTGTACCCACTATTACAAAAGTCGGATTAATTCCTATTGTGGGAATTACATTCGTCGAAAGAAAACGTCAATTTTTTTAGTGATTATAAAGATATTTCCTTATCTTATTAAATTGAATCATTCCTGAATGTGATAAATAAAAATATTTTCATTAAAAATAATTAATGATATCATTAGTGTGGTATTACATTTACGAACTTTGTTTAATTAACAAGTAATAATGGTATTTGTAACAGGTGTATTATAGGTATCTATTCGTTGATACTATTATGTAGACATGTTATATAAAAGTATGTTGAATTTTCTTATCATTGCAAACTTACGCTAGTACAGTCTTTATCTCTATATCTTGACACACTTAACAGTAATAAAAGTTTTATAAGAGTACTTACGTCAGTTTCAAAGTATCACTGTAATAAATTTTGTCGTTAAATTTAGGATTTAAAGTTTTTTATTTTCATATTTTTGTTTATTGTTTGTAAATATTTGCACAGCAATACAAATTTGAAATTCTTAACTAATATTTATTAAAGAATAAATATATTTTAGCCCAAAATTATTTTATGAATATATTTTTAAATCTCCAAATCGAACATTAAAATATTAATAAATAAAAGTAAATAAAAAAATGGAGGTGGTATAGTTTTAACTTTTTTTTTAACAATTTCAGTTTTTTCTTTTGATATTATTTTCTTTTTTTATTAATTATGCAACTGAAAGGGGGTGTTTGATAAATATATAATTATATTTTTTTTAATTTAATTTTATATTAATAAAAAAATTTAAATAAAATAAATTCGTAAATAATTTTTATTCTCTAATAAAATGTAAATGTATTTTAGCACAAAATTTATTTATGAAAAGAATTTAATACACAAGTCGAATACTTAATTAAAGTATCAATAAGAACAACTGCTTGGGGTGGTGTGGTTTTCCTGGCGATTTTTTTTGAATATTTATGATTTCTCTTCATATTTCTTTATATATCTGCCTTTTTCCTTCATTAAACAGTTGAAAATATTTATGGTCAAGGTTTTTTAAAATTTTATATTTTTTTTTCATTTCATACATGTTTAAATTAAATATATTTAGTGTCATACGCAAAAGTATATATAGTTTAGCACAAAATTTTGCATGCAGATTGAACAATAAAATAAAGTGACAATAAAAAAAATTGATTGTACAATTTTTTTCGTTTGAATATGTTAGGATCACGTTAAAATTATTTTATTTTTTTAATGCAATTTAACCCATATAAATATTTCGTAAAAATGAATATAAATACCTACCAAAATTATGAATACATCAGAATTTAAAACATGCCCTTCAGATAGTTCTTGCATAAAGCTGCATTTCCACTGAACCAATAATATTTTTTGTTTCTGATATTGCTTGTTTCCGGAATGTTCCTACATTTCCTCATTTTGTTTCCGCAACAAAAGCGCCAACCGTTTCATATTGTAACGATATTTCTGTCTACTTAATTTCTAAATGTTTCTTATTTTTGGCAGCTGGAATTAAGTAACAACGAAACGAAAAGTTTCAGCGGAAAAAAGATAATATATAGCTCTGATGATCAATGATCAGATGCTCCAACATGTAATCGTCCACCTAAATAAATCATAATACGATTTAAACTATATATATTTTTTCTAATTAAAAATGGTGAAGTGTCAATAAAGATTTTACAACTAAAAAATGTAAAATTAAATAATTCACTGAAACATATTCGATTATAAAATCACAGATTCGTCAGTTGACACTATTTTCATCAATATCATCCTTTCTATTTCATGATATTCAAATGATATTATCTCACTATTTCTTCGCATTTTAACACTCATCGTAAAGAAATAACAGTCAATTTCTTTTAATAAGTATACTTCTTGGTACCACACCAGGTATCTAGCGGTCATCAAAATAACCAGCCACCATGCAATGCAACAACCCTACCGCTAATACGTTATACCTGGAACCGCGCAGTTTCAATGTCATTCAACAACAAACACCGCTAACTAACGGACGGTGAAAATAATCTCGTCAACACAACGTAACTCTTTTTTTTCCATTTCACTTCGGTATAGTGAAAATGTGAAGGCCGTCAGCTCATTCACTAAGAATTCGTCGCTCACGAACAGATCCTCCGCAATCGAGAGTTTTTCGACGAACAAAATAATCGATGCTGTTAGTGGTTAGTGGAGTGCGCTTTCGTGGAAAAAGAAAAAGACACACGCACAGAAGATCATGACGAGAATGAAGTGGGGAAAATGCAGGTTGCAACAGGTATGTATATGTAGCATTTAATAAATCATCTGTAAGAGTCGTTGATTTCCCCAAAACTTTATCTCGATTGAATCGATGCTCGATTCGAATGTGCATGGAATCAGTAATTGCAAGCGAACATCAACGATGTGTAGGACAGGCAATATAATAGTCCGTCATCAAAAAATACACATACCTTCGACGACGCAGTATCTAATCGTATTATTATATCAGTTCGGTTTAAGATAACAAGAATTGGAAATCGGTCGCATTTGATTGTGTATGTGATGTGACACTCACATTTATTTACGTCTGTGTCGTCGATTCGATCAATGAAAGGTGAAAAACCGATCGTACGTGTTGTCTTTTCGCGCAGTGCCAGGGAATTAAGTGTTTTAAATACCTGTACAAGAACTGTTCGGGATTTGGTGTGCGACCCTTTCTAAACTTTTAACATTTCTGCTGAAAAAAAAAAAACTGAGGTTAAGATGAGTGTAAGTAATACATATCTTTATACTGCATCAAAATATGATATACACGTACGCTTTTAATCAAATTGAAAATGTGGTACCTATATGTACTTGTGATATCTGGTGAGTTTATTACATAGGCGTGTATCTCCGTGTATCATCGAAAAACTAGCGGATATCAAAGGAAATTAATAAAAGTCTGCTTTAATCAGGACACGATAAATCGTTTTCTTTAATTGCTTTTACATTTAATAGGTATATAGTTTTGGCGCCAAATACTCCTAAATCCATGATTGTGATAAAATAGTAATTGTAAAAACGTACAAAACAGTAAAATAAAATAATAAAGTATTAATATGTTGATTAGCACAAATTAGTAATTTAAGATTTAACGTGCTGGTAAAATCTTAAATTACTAGCATTGTTGTTGATCGAAATTACCTACATACTATATCAGGATTCCCTGAATTTAATTATTGTTGTTGTTTATTCTAAGGACAATTTAACTCGATTCTTTAACTACTTGGAAAACGAAGATTGGGCGTCTATATACACAGATACTTCGCTTGACAAAGCTTTTGATTCCTTTATAGGATATTTATGTATTATGTAGATTTAGTTTTTCCATATAAGAAATTTTATCTTAACAATAATTTTGAAAAGTGGATAGATGATGACATTGTTAAATTACATGACAAATTATTGTTTTTGAAAGAAATGTCAAAAAAATTTTCATGCTTTACTCAAGAATATAAAGATTGCGAAAAAACATACAAAACATGCTTACTGAATAAAAGGATGACGGAAACAAAACAGCTCGTTACTGATGCCACAAATAAAAATCAAGTAATGTGGCAACTTATAAATAAACATAAAAACAAGAGAATAACTTACTGCCCGAAAATCACTCTAATAATGTAGAAATATGCAACTCTTTCAATAGACATTTCTCAGTAGTGGCAAGTACTATGCTATCCAATTGTTACAGTAATATAACTTCCGATATTAGTAAATTGATAAATATCTAACGAGCTTAAACAACTCTTTCTTTGTTAGTCCAATAATCGATACTGATATCATAAAATGTGTACAAGCTTTAAATTCATCTTCCACACCTGACGAGAATAACATATCATCGTTTCTCATAAAGTCGTGTATTCATTACATAACTAAGCCGCTAGTACATTTGATTAATATGTCATTTGAAACAGGTTCCTTCCCTGAGTTACTAAAAACATCAGTATTAATTCCTTTGTTTAAAAAAGGGGATATAAATAATATGGAAAATTACAGACCCATAAATATACTTCCAATCTTTGCAAAAATATTTGAGTATATAATGAATGACAGATTAGTAAAATATTTAACAAAGACAGTATTATATCAAAACAGCAACACGGCTTTGTTACTGGTAAAAGCACCGATACTGCCGTGCAAGATTTTTTAGCAGTAATATACAATTGCTTAGATAATCAATTACTTTCTTTAGGCCTTTTTATTGATTTATCAAAGGCATTCGATTGCATAAATCATAAATATCTCCTACATAAACTAGAGCGGATTGGAATTAGAGGAACAGTACACAGTTGGTTTCAGTCCTATTTATTAAACAGATACCACAAAACGCGTTATCGTGATAAATATTCTCAGAAAATTGAGTTGCAATTTGGAATTCCACAAGGATCATCCTTAAGTCCCACCTTATTCATTGTCTACATTAATGACCTATTAACATATTTACACAATATTAATTTTCAAATTATTAACTACGCTGATGATATAAATGTTATTGTAAGTGGGAAGACAATAGAGGAAGTTACCCAAAAAATTAACTATATTTACTCCAACATCTTAAAATGGACTGAAGATAATCAACTTATAGTAAATCAGAACAAAACTGCCTGCGTCTTGTTTCGTAGTGATCGAAGCGGTTGTAATCACACTATTATTGATTTAAATAATACAGAACTTAGTTTATCTAAATCTGCCAAAATACTAGGTTTATTTATTGATCAGCATGTTAAATGGCAAGAACATATAGATTATCTAGCAAGTAAATTAGCAAAAGTTTGTTTTGCTTTAAGATCCTTAAAAAACTCTTGCACGTTGGAAATTTTAACAACTTTCTACCACGCGAATTTTGTGGGTACAATGCGTTACGGAATTATACATTGGGGTTCAGCGTCCGGTGTAACAAGAATTTTTTTAATGCAAAAAAGGGCATTACGTATAATATACAATTTAAAACAAACCCAATCCTGTAAATCATTTTCAAAGCAAACGATTACTAACAGTATATGATATATATATTTTAAATGTATTGTGTTTTGTTTTTAAGTTTAAAGAAAACTTTTGTAAAAATAACGTACAACATAATCTAAATACTAGACAGAAGCATTATTTTTGTCGGCTAAGCATACCACTACAATGTATAAAAGAGCTTAGAATATGTTGGTTGTCAATTTTTTAATAAACTTCCTCTAAATATAAGATGTTTAGATAGACTGGCGCAATTTAAAGTAGCAGCAAGGCGTTTTCTTTTAAATTTAAATTGTTACAGTATAG
The DNA here is from genome assembly GCA_004143645.1 of Protaetia brevitarsis. NCBI lineage: Eukaryota > Metazoa > Arthropoda > Insecta > Coleoptera > Scarabaeidae > Protaetia > Protaetia brevitarsis. Next base: position 51,961 of record RXPK01004822.1, read on the forward strand.
ATGATTATCTGAATTATTAATATTGTCATGTGAATTAATTTTAAGTTAGCTTAGTAGGTATATGATATTTGGATATTATGTTTATTGGTGACGTGTTTCAGGCATGTTCATGGTTTTGTACTATGCATGGTATCTGAAAATAAAGGGTATATTATTATTATTATTATTATTATTATTATTATTATAGGAATTCCAAAAGGAAAATTTAAGTGTTTAGAATATTGGAATCGTGAATTCCTGGTTGTAGCGGATGAATAATTACAACAATACTCATCAAGTTGTGAGGAAGTAGTGTAATTTACGTTTTGTTCTTCAAAATTAGGAACCATATAAAACTGAAACATGCTTTAAAATTTGTTATAATTAGTTTTAATTATTTAAAAAGTAAACATGCCTTGAAAAATTATTATTTAAAGTTCAATTTATAAACTTGAATTTATGTGAATAGTTACCAATAATATTAGGATTAAATCCTAAAACAATTAATATTCTTTGATTTTTTTTTTTTTTTGATTTACATCGCAGACTTTACTTTTCTAAATCATTAACGCAGAACCTCGAACAACAGTGCAAAAGGAGCTTCATATTTATCCGCATCTCAAGTTAACTGACCAGCTGCTTTCAAGCCTTATTGATCATTTATTGCTGCGAAAACGAATGTTGCTTCGGAAAAAGACGATCGATTTTGTGACTTTTTAATTTTAAAGTTTGGTACTAAACAAATTATTTAAATGTAATATAAATAAAATGAAACTGATACTGCGTTAAGTTGTTTCTTGACTGGAAATACGTGGTAATTTTGGAACAGTGTTGCTAGGTTTACTGATTTCAGCTGTGATCTACTGAAATGTGTCATGAATCTATTGAAAAATCTACTATTAACACGATAACACATTTGTTTGAAAAAGAGAGATCCTCAAAGGTTCTCTAAATAGAAAAAAAGCTACTATGCTATACATATCCAATTTAATACTGATTCCTAGTGAATTTGCAAACGCAGGTATACTAAAAAAAACATAAAGATTGGACTGGCTACATTGTTTTTGAAACGACGTGGTTATTTATGTATATACCTACATATGTGACGATTAACGAAATTCCGGTGAACATTAAACGAAAATATTTCTAAAATCACTAGATAGTTCGGTAATACTACGAGTTACCAACTTCAGAAACCCCGTCAGCAGGTGTACACGTTACCGGCAAAGCTTTCTGATAATACAAGTTCTTACAAATGGAATATTTTAAATAATCTGGAAATGAGTTATCCGATTACAAAAAAGTGGGATTATTGCCAGGAATCTCATTATGCGATTACGTGGAATTGATCTACATTTGAATTGAGTAAAAATAACAAAGCCGATCGACAATAAATAATATTATCAAAATCTCTTATTTTAATTTTAGGTATTAGATCATATGGAAGACGATTCCATTAATATAATATATAATCTCTGTACGAAATATTTGAATTAGAAAAATTCTTTTTTCAATTTTGATAAAATTAGCTTTATACCCAGATTTCAACTAATATGTAACTATACTAACTTATTTTCTATCGATGCAAACTGATTCAATGAGTTTGTTATTAAGTCTTTCTGGAAACATTTTGCCTTTGCCAAATACAACAAAAAGACATATTTTTTTTTTAACTACGAAGAATACTGGTCCTGTGATTATATGACTTTATTATCGCACGACATTAAAGTATACATTACACTTTTCCGGATCTCATTGTTACGAATCTGAAGTATAACACAAATAAAGATCCATCTCAATGAATTAGATACTTTAAGAGAGGCCTTTAAAAGGCATAAATCAATATGTAGTCTTGTAGTGTGAGTTTTATAATAATGCAAGTACACACAAAAGCTAATTCAGTACCTCGTATAAATTACCCTAATAGCCAAATTTAAATTCTCCGCCAACATTTTTAGTGATTTCAACGTAAAGGCATTAAAATAACTATTGATGTAATACAAAATGCTGGGTAATTTAATGTTTTAAAGTTGAAGTTACTAAGAATAATTGCGGGAAATTTAAATTTGGCTATTGGGGTAAAGGTTATTTCCACAAGTGTTAAAAATTACAATTTTATTTTGTTTATTTGCAGAAAATAACAGTGCGAATCAACACGATGGACAAGGAGATGGAATTCAAAACACTGGCCAAAACGAACGGTAAAGATTTCTTTAACGAAGTCAGTAAGAATCTAGGAGTCCATGAAATTTGGTTTTTCGGTCTGATGTTTCCTGATGAGAATAATGACGAAATTTGGATAGACGATTCGAAAAAGGTATATAGCAATATATATATTTATATATACGTACTTACAACAGCGAAATTCTTCTCTATCCGATAAATTCCATAGATAAATTGTTTTTAAAAAGAATATTATCGATATCACGCAATTTTCCCTAGAAACTCGTGTTATCATTCACAGATATTTGGAATATTTAATAGCGCGATTTCGAAATATCCAGCGTTACTAAATCTTTACACATAATAAATACATATATGTTCATTATTTCTGCATTTTTACAAAAATACGTAATACACCGGCAAGGACATACACCCAAGCTTTGTTTGTTACGCAAACTCACTTCATAACTATTCAACTTACAAGGTCGATCAATCATACTTATGCATTTCGCATAAAATATTCTTTCTCTATAACACGTACGGATTACGTCATTGCTATCGGAACGAATTGAAACATAAACAAGCGATTTTCAGACATTGAAGGATTTCAAAACCAATCTCCTGAGGTTGAACTATCGTGTCAAATATTATCCGGAGGATATAGGCGAAGAGCTGATCGAAGACACCACGATTCGGTATTTCTTCTTGCAAGTGAGAGCGGATATTTTGAACGAGACCATCTACTGTCCACCCGACACTTCCGTTTTGTTAGCTTCGTACTCGTGCCAGGCCAGATTCGGGGATTACAATGCGAACGAATACAACACGGATTTCTTAGGAAATCAGAAATTGCTGCCTAAAACGTTAGCAAGTAGCTTCGACACAGTATAGAAATATATCAGTAATGACAGAACCCCTTTTTATGAATGAAATTCTTCGTCCTATTTTAATGACCTTGATCACATTGATGCTAGGGAGTGCACAGCCACGCGCATCCTATGCGTCTACCGGAAAAATGTAGGAACATTT